>RJWH01001401.1:0-201103 GCA_004363575.1 Solenodon paradoxus
CTTCCTTCCTTCCCTCCTTCCTTCCCTCCTTCCTTCCCTCCTTCCTTCCCTCCTTCCCTCCTTCCTTCCCTCCTTCCTTCCCTCCTTCCTTCCTTCGCTTCGTCTCTCCCTCCCTCCCTCCCTCCCTCCCTTCATTTCTCCGTTTCTTTAAAATAAGCAAGAACCCATTAAAGTCGAAGTACCAGCGATCATGGTTTCCAGGAGGGCCCTGGGCATCAGATTGGGCAGCCTAAGCACTTCACTCACCAAGACCTTCAACAACTGGGTGGGGCCTTTGTGCGCAGGGAGCCACGAGCTTCCATGCCACATAAGCTGGCACTCTGAAGAGCTCCTTGGGGTTCCTCTTTTGGCCACGGGAGTCAGTACCCACCGGAAACAAGGTGCCTTGTTCTCTTCTTGCCACAGGCAGTACCGCCCCAAGCAAACTTCAGTCACCAGGTCCACTGTCCTGACCTCACTGGAGGCGGGAGGGGCGTGAGACCCGACCCTTCCTTCCCCCGCTGGAGGCTTGCTCCCCGCTCCACCCACTTCCACCCGTGTCTGTCCGCAGGACTATACGGCCACCATTTATCTGAGACAGCGGTGGACGGACCAGCGGCTGCTGTTTGAAGGCAACAAAAGCTTCACTCTGGACGCGCGCCTGGTGGAGTTCCTCTGGGTGCCAGACACGTACATCGTGGAGTCGAAGACGTCCTTCCTCCACGAGGTCACTGTGGGAAACAGGCTCATCCGCCTCTTCTCCAACGGTACCGTCCTCTACGCTCTCAGGTATGTCCTGCGGGCAGGGCGCGCTCAGGGTTGGAGGGGAAACAGCTGGAGGAAGAGGCTAGCTGCATCCTGCACTTAGGTGCGCCCAGGTGGAGTTGCAGTTAGGTCAGCCACCTCCGCAGGAGCTCAGTCCACGTACATCCCAAGGACCTGAGTTCACATCTCAGGTCCGGGAGGAGCAGCCACTATGAACAACTGAGATAAAATGCTTCCTCCTTCTCTCTCTTCCTGCCTGCCTGCCTTCATTCCAGCCTGCACCTTTCCTTTAAACATTAAAAATGAATGGGTGCGCCCTGGTGGAGTAGCGGTTGGGCCACAGACATCCTAAGGTTCTGGGTTCGCAGCCTGGGATGAGGAGAACAGCCGAGGTGCACAGCTAAATAAATTTTTAAAAAGTGCTTCTTCCTCCTGTCTCTTCCTGCCTGTCTGTCTTCTTTCCTGCCTGCAACTTTCCTTTAAAAAAAAATAATAATAGTAACCATACTCAGGTCCCGCCCTCCTATTCACCTGCCTTCCTAACCCCGTCCCTAGAGCAGAAGGGCCCTCTCAGGTCAGTGTGGTTCAGCAGCCGTTGCCGAGGCCTGCTCTGCGCTGGGCCTGCAGGACACACAGCTGATCAGACATTGTCCTGGCACAAAAGCAAAGGAAGTCAGGTTCCTGGGGACCTGAGCTGCCGGGGTAAGCGGGGTAAGTTAGGGGTTCGGGACAATGTTAAAAGGATGCTTTCACGGAGCTCTGAACTAGTCTTTTTCTTTTTTAGTATTTTATTGCAGTAACTTTATTTTACAAATTAAAATAAACTCATATGTGTAGTTTATTTATCCATATGTGCATTTCCCTATTCAAAAGATATATGTCAATACAGCCTGCCCTCCACCACATCACCAAGTGTTCTTCACCATTGTCCCGTGGGCTCCGCCACCACTTTTCCCCTCTTTCCCCATCCCCATTCCCCATGGGTGACCTCAGTTCTGTTGTAAGTGTCCAAGGTTTGGTTTTGTTTCATCTGTTCCTTTGCTTTGTCTGTTCACCTTCCACCGATGAGTGAGGTCATCTGGTTTCCATCTTTCTTCTTTTGACTTATCTCACTCAGCATCATCCCCTCTAGTTCCCGCCATGTTGATTCACATGACAGGGTTTCGTCTCGTCTCAGGGCTGCGTAGTGTTCCATGGTGGATATGCACCACATCTTCTTGATCCACCATCTGACGTTGGGCACTTGGGTAGTTTCCAGTTCTTAGCTGTTGTGAACAGGGCTGCAGTAAACATGGGGGTGCATACATCTCTGCGGATGGGTGCTTTTGTATCTTTTGGGTAAATACCCAGAAGTGGGATGGTGGGATCAGATGGGATTTCCATCTTGAATTTTTTGAGGACTCTCCACACTGTTTTCCAGAGGGGTCGCACCCATTTGCACTCCCACCAACAATGCAAAAGTTGAATCGAGTCTTCTTGGCTAAAAGACGTATTCAAAGGAAGAAGTAAGAGGGACAGCAAGAGCAAACATGCCAGAAGCTTCTTCTTCATGGGGTGGGTTCAGTGGAACCAGGGTAGCTGAAAAATGCATCTCTACTTAAGACAGATGATCAAAGTGCAGTGCTCCAAGGCCTCTGTCCCCATCGGCTGTCGCCATGGGCTTCCCTCTGTCACTTCCCCAAATCCCTGAGGCCACATGTTCCTTCCACTCAGTTGTTCCTCAGGCCACCGGTTGACTGGGCTAGGACAGGGCTCCCTAGTTGTACATGGGACAGCCTGCAGGCAGAGGACTTGCCGCGCAAACCTAACCTCCCAGCATCTTGGGAAGAAGGCCAGGAGCTAAATATCCAAGAGGCTGATCTTTAATCCCAAGTACCAGGCTGACAATCTAAAACAAAGACAACTCACCAGAAAGCTGAGTTTCTGTGTCATTCCTCCGATACTCTCGGTGGCCCTGAATTTTGCAGAGACTGACTCTGTATCTTACTTCTATTCCCCTTCCCCTGGGTCCCACAGCTCTCTGCATGTGAATATATGTGTACGTGTGTGTCTGTTTGTCATGCACATATGACACAATCTGTCCTGTGCAGGTTTACAGAGAGTGGATGATCGTGAATACCTGGCTCAGGAGTCAGACGTGTTTAGCGCCAGTCCCTGCTCTGTCACCTTAGACAAGTTACTGGCACTCGCTGAGCCTCAGTTTCCTCAACAGCATAAGGAGGAGGATAATATTTTCTACCTCATAAAGCTGTTGTAGCAATTCAAAGGGAGATGTGCACCTTGGTGGCTCAGGCATTAAGTCTGAGACTGCGATGCTGTCCAAGTAAAGGCCAAGGAGCCAGGTTCGTAACCAGGGTCAGAAGGAGCCACCAAAATGAACAACTAAATAAATGCTTCTTCCTCCTCTCTCTCCCTTCTTTCTTGCCTGCCGATTTGCTTTCATTCCTACAAAAAGAATGGAAAAAAAGAAATTCATAGGAATAATGCGTGAGAGGCATTTTGCCCAGGGACGGGCTGACGGCCAGCACTCAGTAAACTGTAGCTGCTGTTTCTTTTCTGTCTTCCTTGAGGGAGTGTGTGCGTCCTCGGGGTGGCTACCACGCTGCAGTCATTTCCACTGTCCCCAAGCACCCAGCACAGTGCTTACTAAACACCGGTGCTTAATCAAAATGCGTGACTCTGCAGAGAAAGGAGGGCAAAGCCCTGTTGATTGAAATCTCCATGGTGAGGGCTTCACTGCTGTTCAGTCGAACGCCTCTGGCTGTGGGTCCTCAACGCCACGTGCCTGGTGTCCCTGGGTGCCCCCCGCTGCCTGTGCCCGCCAGACTCCTGGACGAGGCAGAGACCCCGTGGTTATCGTCCCAGCTCTGCCTCTCAGAGCCCAGTGAGCCTCAGGAAGCCCCTGTGACTGCTGTGGTCAAAGGTCACAGTGACATTGATCTCGGCGCCAGCTCTTTGTGGGATTTCAGGAAAAGTGACTGCAAACAGGGCACGCAGGGTGCGCCCTGGAGGCCTAGCAGCCTGGCACATCCTGGAGCAGTCCCACACCCATCCCAAGGTCCCGGGTTCAAGACTCAGGGCCGGGAGTGGGGCTGGGGAAACAACCAATGTGAATAACTAAACAAAAAATAAAGTGCTTCTTCCTGCACGCTCTTCCTGCCTGCCAACGCACCTTCATTCCTGCCTGCACCTTTCCTTCAAAAAAACCAAAAAAACTACATGCAAGACCATCTCAAGCCAGCCCATGTGTGATTCTGTTCGGAGAGAGGGCTGCACACGGTCTGTGTCCCACTTTCGCCGCTCTGGGCCCCAACTTTAACCGAGTCTCACACAGAAAATGGCAGGCGTGCTTTGAAGGCAGGCTCCAAGTCACACATTCACCAGAAGAGCCAAGGTGACAGTCATCTCGGAGGCACCCTTAAAGGGGAATGTGGTCACCCTGGTGACTCAGGCATTAAGTCTGCGGCTCTGGCACAGTCCAAGTAAAGCCCAAGAACCTGCTGTTCATAACCGAGGGCTGAGGGGAACAACCAAAATGAACAACTAAGTAAATGCTTCTTCCTCCTCTCTGCCTGCCTGCCTGCTTACGTGTCTTCATCCTGCCTGCTTCCTTTTTAAAAAAAAAGAAAGGGCTCAAATATAAGGATTTCACTCATACATAGACTATAAAGAAATAAAACCAGCAGACGGAGCAATCCAAAAAATAACTCTTGGACGGACAACAAAACTGAGGCTACCAGAGGGGGCGGGGTGGCATGGTGACAGCACAGGGCAACAGGGCTCTAATGAACAGCGGAGGACTCTTAGACATGTCATGGTAGGAGTGGTGTGATTTTACACACACACACACACACACACACACACACACACACGTTCACCTTGGTTTCCACTAGTCCTGGGAGTCGAACCCGAGACCTTGGGATGTGTGTGGACTACACCCAACCCCCACTCCAGCAGGGCACCCCATGGTAACTAACGTGTATTTATGACGAATGAACCCTCATACTGAAAACTTACATCATTAGGACATGCAGCTGAGACGCTAGTGTGCGGACCATGTAAAGCCCATGGGCCCAGCTTCACGACCTGGGGCTGGGGTTCAAAAAGAAACAAAGAGAAAGAAATAAATAAAAGAAACATCTTCTCTTTCTCCCTTGCTTCTTTCTGTCCTTTCTTTCAAGCATTCTTCCTCTTCCTTTCTTCTTTTCTCTCTTCAAAGTGTATATATATATATACATATATATATATATTTATATATTTATATATATATGTATGTATATATGTATGTATATATGTATGCATATATGTATATATATGTGTTGTGTTATAAAACAATGTTACTCAATTAACAAATATTTTTAAAAGGAAGAATGTATACTTCTGTGGGATCTGCGTGACACTCATTTTGAACCATCTTTCTAGAATCACGACTACTGTTGCGTGTAACATGGACCTGTCTAAGTACCCCATGGACACACAGACATGCAAGTTGCAACTGGAGAGCTGTGAGTAGATATCCTGCAGGCCCCCGAGATGACTTTGCTGGGTCACTGCCATCTGTGTATTCATAAAGACTGCCCCTTACCTCGTGGTCCTTCTCTTCTTGATGCTGATGGCAATGGGTTCAGCCCTTCTGAATGTATGTCCAGAGAGAGACTGAGAGACTATTCAAGACAGAGCTTCCTACAGTACATCTTTGGGGATGTACTGTATATTTCCCCAATATTTCCACTGGAGAGAAGCCAAGACATCAAGGAAATGGGGATCATTGAGAACTTACTAAGGCACAGAAACCAGAGTCTAGAACACCACTGAAAATAGAAATGGCAGATTTACACAAAGATCATTGATATTTCTTGCTTCCAACTTCAAACAATTCTGTGATGGATATCAACTTAACATTGTAATGCCATTAGTTGGGCAACTAAAGTGTAACTTGGGACTTGCCTATGAGAAAGAGCAAAGGTTGGGTCTCAGTTGATGTGTGTCGATGAATTCCTGGCATTGTTGAGGTAATCACCACTGGCCTTTAGGAAACCCATCTGACATGCCCACCAAACTCGGGGAGTTGGGTGTTACCTGTGATAGGTGACCTGTGAAAGTCATGCCACAGATAGGAAGTGTCAAGGAATCAAGGTATGGCTTGTGTGAGGAGCAAAAGCTCTCCTCAAGCCCTAGAGACCCCTGAGCATGTCTTCCCTGAGGACCCAGTGACCAACATCCAAGAAGTATGAGCATCATGAGGCAGCAGCCATTTTTCAGAGGCAGACATTTAATTAAAGACTCAGGCAGGCAGATTAATTACCTTATTGATTAAATGCATGCAGGACCTTCTTGAAGCAATGCAGCTGTTTGGGGGCAGAAAACAGCTTGAGGTTATCAGAAAGAGAGCTCATTCTCAGCTCCACATGGGTAACTGCCCTTCAGGTGTGGCTGTCTTCGTCTTCAATCCCAGGGGCAAGATTCTCCTAGAAGCTTCAGCACTCAGCTACAGTCTGCCCAGTGAGCAGAGGAGGCTTTCATGGAATGTTTATCAGCAGTTATTTGGGTAGAGAAACTGCACCAAGGGTTGTTTTCTGGACATCATTCCTAAAAAAGAGTCGATACCATTTCATAATTGCCCGCACTCACCCAGGGACAGAGCAGTAATCATGCAAGGATTGTGAGCACTTACTAGTTGTCAAAGCAAATAGCTGGGTGTGTATGACTCACTTTTTTTCTTTTCTTTTTTTTTTTAAATTTCTTGGGGATCTTATGCCTAGATAGAATCACCTTGGTAAATTTTGTGTTGCTTCCAAGAGAAAGCGCACAGACACTTTTCACCTGAAAGTCTTCTGTGAGCTACCTTTTTGCTCTGTGGAAGAGGTGATGAGTATTACTAAACAGTGGGTGTCGTGAGCTAAGACTTCACAAAATATTGGTCCCAACATCGAAATCTATTTCCCAGTAGCCTTGGAAAGGGAAGGCAATATGGTTCTGTGCTGAAGATCACAGAAGCTGGCATCACTAGGATTTTCCTGCCATGGCTGTGTGACTTTAAATAAGTAACTAACCTCTCTGGGCCTCGTTTCCTCAGCAATAAAGCAAGAAAAATGATATCTGACTCAAGGAATAATTTTAGCGTTTTTATGAGGCAGCATATGCGTACCATACAATGCACTCCTCTTACCTGTGCGATTTAATAATTTTCAGTGAATTTGCTAAGTTTGCTGCCATCCCCCATATTCCATTGTTAGTTCCCTCAACCCAAAGACACCTCATATGCCAAGTACAGTCACTCTCTTACCACCACCAGCCTCCCAGGCAACTTCACTAATTTATTTTCTGTCTGTCTGAATCTGCCTTTTTTAGATATTTCATAAAGTGGGACCAATACAATAGTGGCAGAGACTCCCATTGAGTGTGTGTGCCACAGTTTCTCCATCCAGTCGTCTATTGCTGGGCGTTTAGGTCGTTTCCATGTCTCAGCTAGATTCCAGATGAGCTCACTCATAGGTGGAACGTGAATAGACAAAATAAACAGACAAAACAAAACCAACCCTTGGACACTTGCAATAGAACTGAGGTGACCAATAGGGTTAGGAGGATCCGGGTGGAGGGGCTGGAGGGGGACGAATGGGGGCGGAGCCCACTGGACACTGGCGAAGGACACTTGGTGATGTGGTGAAGGGCAGGGTGTGTTGACATCTATCTGAGGAATGGGGAACCTGTACATACAGGGAACCTACATAGGAGTTTATTTTAACGTGTGAAATAAGTTACTGCAATAAAAAGATTTAAAAAAATAAATCACTGGTGAAGCAACCAGAGATAGAACCTGCCTGAATAAGGGAAGGAGGCTTTCTGTGCAGGCTATTGATACATTTTGGAATAAGAAAGGGGTGCTTTAATTATCAACGACTAAGTGAACCGTCAGGGTAGGTGGTTGCAGGTGAGATAAGAATCAAGTAGGAAGGGAGACACTGTGAGAGTTTTCAGGAATGATGCGAAGAAGCTCCATGCTGCTGGTGTGGTTTTGAAGGAATTTCATGCTTCTTTGTTCTCTCCTTGGAGGCTGAATAGGTTCCCTCCTGTCTGCCCCCACACTGATTTTGGAAGCTTACAGAAAAGCTGAGAAGATTATAGACCTGGAGCATCCCATTCTAAAGTCTCCCCTAACAGGTCTATATAGTGCTTAGCCTCGAGTCAGTTCTCAGCTGATGGCTAGCAGATGACTTCATTCTGAGCAAACCCAGCAATTACTCTTGAGATATCATACCAGGCTTTGCATGGAATCATCCTTGGACTTCTCACCTCCAAGATAGAGCTCATGCTGTTAGGTTCCCCGCCCCCCAGAATTGGGGGTTGCAGGAGCACGGAAGTAGTGACCCGGAGAAATGCTTCAAATATCCTGAAAACTTTATTTGGACCTTCGAATGGTCTGGCTCAGTAAAGGAGTAAGTCAGCCCTGGGGGAAGGACTCTTGGCTAGTCAAAGGGGCTTGGGGACAGTTGCATCTTGAAGGCAGGATTCACAGCCTGGCACTGCTGCCATTCACTGAGAGTCCGGAGGCCAAGAGTCTGTTAGAAATTCATGAAGATGTTAATACAGACACTCAAAACAATGAGGATCATTATCAGAAGAGACTGAAAAAAGAGCCTAGAACCTGCCTGCCTAGCCGCCAGGAGACAAAGGCCAATGGAAAATCCTGCCCCAATGCACAAAATGGCATCGCCTTTGCCTTTCTGGCGGGGGGACCCTTGTCCTATCACTAGCTCCATATCATAGCATTTTCCAGGGCATTTACTCTGCTACCTCCTGACACTTGAGCAGGACACTGTTTTACTTGGCAGGGGGCTACGATGGGAGCGATGTGGAGTTCAGGTGGCTGAGAGGGAACGACTCTGTGCGCGGGCTGGAGAACCTTCGGCTTGCTCAGTATACTATACAACGGTATTTCACCTTGGTCACCAGATCACAGCAGGAAACAGGTAACATGAGGGGCAAATCAGAAATATCTTCTCTTTTCCACTTTGTCAATGTGGGGCCCACGATCTCCCTGACCACGTGGTGGGGTGGTAGATTCGGGGGGGCAGCACTTTCACCGGCTCCTCACCCAGTATTGAAATGGTTCCCCAGGGTGATAAATGCCCAGGAAAGTAGTAGTGACAATGCTGCAGGAACCTCTGACAGAGATAAGGCACAAGAAGAGGGACATGGCATGATGAGGGACATCAGGGCCCCTGTAAATCCCACTCTACAGCAGCAGTCTCTGTCATTGAAACTGTGATACCCATTCAGGTGACGTAGCTGAATTCACCATCCCTCTACCAGGTGAGCAGACGGCACTTCCTAGCTCTTGTTTATTATCCCATCAGGCAATTATACACGATTGGTCTTGCAATTTGAGCTTCGGAGGAATGTCCTGTATTTCATTTTGGAGACCTATGTTCCTTCCACTTTCCTGGTGGTGTTATCCTGGATTTCATTTTGGATCTCCCTTGATTCAGTTCCTGCAAGAACTTGCATTGGTAAGCAGCTGCAATAGGCGATTTCCTCTGTTCTTTTCTTTTCTTTCTTTTTAAGGAAAGGTGCAGGTGGGAATGCAGGTGAGTGGAGGCAGGCAGGAAGAGAGAGGAGGAAGAAGTATTTTGTTTTTTATTTAGTTGTTCATCTTAGCTATTCCCCAGCCCCAGAGCACAAACATGGGACCCTGGGATGTATGTGGACTGCGCCCAACCCCTACGTCACCAGGACGTGCCACGACAGATTTCTAAGGATTGTATTATTGGTCCTCTTTTTTTCCCCATTCTATTATTGTTTTTAGTGATAAATACATAGCAGTTCCAGGAGCTGGTTTCTTTAAACAGGAGGAAGAAGCCCTTTATTTCATTTTTATTTCGTTGTTCACACTGTTTGTTTCCCCTAGAACCTGGGACTCGAACCCAGGGGCATGTGGTCTGTGCTCCTTTGGAGGCGACTGACCTAACCTCTGCTCCACCATGACACATCTCTCTGGAGATTATTTTCCAGAGAAAGAAAGACAGACAGAAACAGAGAGACTACTTGAGGCATAAAGCATTTTAACTTATGTTTTATAGTAACACACGGGAGAATTACCCTTCTGTTGTCTGTTGCCAGTTAGTTGGCTTATTCATTCCGATGAGAAGAAGGCAGAGAGTGTAGCATTTAGAAAATGACATCATTCCTTTTTGTCCAAAATGGACAGAACGACCCTGTTTCTGCAGACTGGAGATTTTCCAAAATGAGTTGTGTTCCATTTCTGAGTCCCATTCCGGCCTTGCCAACCCCTGAGTAGAGACAATACTGGTGCAAGGGTCTCTGACCACTGACACGAGACTGTTGCCTGTCTGTTTCCGCAGGAGTGACCACCGTATTGTCAATGACCACACTGATGATCGGTTCCCGAGCTTCTCTTCCCAACACCAACTGCTTCATTAAGGCCATCGATGTGTACCTGGGGATTTGTTTTAGCTTCGTTTTTGGGGCCCTGCTGGAATACGCAGTTGCTCACTACAGCTCCTTACAGCAGATGGCAGACAAAGACAGGGTAAGAATGTGTGGGCCCTGTGTGACACATCATGGTGCCGCACACTGGTCTCCAGGCATGAACTGGACCCGGCCCCTGCCACCCCCCACCCCAGGATTCACTCTGATCCAGTGAGTCCCACCCTTGTTTGGGTGGGCAAATCATGATGCCTGTTGAGTAAGACTGCTCTTTTCACCCAAGAGAGTGAGAGATTAGTACAAAGAACTTTCTAGTAGAAAATAAATTACCTGTATGCAACATCAAATCACCACCACAAGAGTAAGCATTCATGAAAAACCCAATATCAAACCAAATAGGATCAGCACCAAACACATCTCAGATCAATGCGCATTTACCATTTAATTATCCAGGTAATGACTTCCTGAAAAAACTATATGGGAAAAATGAAATGGGGCCAGTTTCTTGATTAGCCTATTTTTCTGCTAATTGAGAAAGAGTGTGAAGATTTGATTTAGCAGTGAAACACCCAGGTCCAGCTCTGAGAACTATAATAATGGTTATTCTCTGTTGACATTTATATGTCAATATAATAACCAGCCCTTTGCAAATATCCTATCATTTGAAATGCTTTTACCAACCTGGGAAGTCTACCTCCGTTTTTAAAGTTGTGGAATCTGAGGCGTAGGAAGGGTAAGTGAGTTTACTAGAGGACACAGTAAGAGGTAGGAAAAGAATTTGAACCTTAATCTGCTTACCTCCACAGCCTGCTCTTCCTCTGTTATCCCCCCATCAGTGGACAGTGAATGACAAATGCTCTTAACCATTGTTCTCTACAGACCAATGACACCCCATAAATCTTGAAAGCCCCGTTCGTCAGACACTGGCATGCTAAAGCTCATGCTAACAAGTAAAAAACGTAGGACTCCAGTGGAGAACGCGTGCTCATTTTCCAGCACAGCAGATGACACAGGGTCAGCGGTGAGAGCATGAGAAATCAGAAGAGCCCCAGGACCCAGTTAACTTTTCCTTGGTGACTTTTCCTTGGCTCTCATGGACAATGTGTTACACAGTCCAAGTGCCATAGACAAATGATCACATGGGTCAACCAAAGCAAATATGGACTTCATTTTACTTTACTCCCTGCAGACTTTCTTCAGCGGGCAGTGGTTAACAACGAGAACAAATGTAGGGTTTGATAGGTTGGCACAAGGGGCATTGGAAAATGACTGCCATCTTGAAGGCACCAGAGAGCCCTGATTTTGCTGTATGTGTATGAATAGTTCATTACAGAGTTCTTGTTATGCCCTAAAACCTAGTTCATTTAGTCAACCTAACAAGCTATCACATGGATACCCTTATTATTCCAGGGATATCTGCCATTCATAGGGCGGTGTAACTCATCCAAGTGGCCTGGCCAAGGGGCCAAACTCTGTTCTCTCTGACTCACTGCACCCCACATTACTGTGTTACCCCAGTCACATCGGAGAATGAAAGCTTCCAGATATTGTGGGGGATCCTCACTATTTCTCTTTGTGAGACAAAGACCTTAAGACATGGCAGATGTCTGTTATCTTTTGTAATCAATCACTCGCTCCCTCCTCCCTGAAACAGAATGGAATTCATCAAACACCTACAAACGCTGTACATAATTTATACCACTGAATCTTCCCATCAGTCTCATGGGGGAATTATTAAGATCATCACCCCTTTGCAGGCAAGGAAATTGAGTCTTAAAAAAAAGATTAAGGTGACTGAAGTTTCACAGCAGTGAGAGATAACATGGGATTTGAACCCAGGTCAGCTACCTTCAAAGCCTGAGCATTTAGTATTTTCTGCACCGCTCTGTATCCCTAAGAGTGGGCTACGGCTATTCTCCCTGTTATTCCAGTTGATGACCTAGGTAGGGCTAGGTCCCAACAAGCAGGAGAATGGTGCCAGTCCTGCTTACCAGCCAAATTCCAAGGCAGTCAATACCTCTCTCTCCATTAAACCCAATTAATTAGTACTTAGACTTCTAGGTGCATATAATATATATATATATATATATATATATATATATATATACACACACACACACATATTTTATACTATATATACTAATTTTTTATATTTAAAAATATTTTCTAAACCACATATATATTTTGCTGAGTCAAGTCTCTCAAGCTAACTGGCTGTTTACAAACTAGGGGAAGGCGAAGGATGTCGAAGAAGTCAACATTACTAACATCATCAACAGCTCCATCTCCAGCTTTAAACGGAAGATCAGCTTTGCCAGCATCGACATTTCCAGTGACAACGTCAACTACAGTGATCTGACGATGAAAACGAGTGACAAGTTCAAGTTCGTCTTCCGAGATAAGATGGGCAGGATGGTTGATTATTTCACAATTCAAAACCCCAGTAATGTTGATCGATACTCCAAGCTCCTGTTTCCTTTGATGTTTATGCTAATCAATGTCTTTTACTGGGCATACTACATGTATTTCTGAGAGGACATTGGATTGCTTGCAGACCCTAAGTCTTGCAGGCCACAGAAGAAGGGAATGATGTGAATGGTATTCGAAGCCGTGTGTGCACCATAACCCAATGGAGGTACAAGTGACAAAAATAAGCATTTCTCCTCCAAGAATGCCCCCTAGCCATTGTTTAAGCTTGGTCAAAGTCTTAATGTTACAGAGTCTCGGAATAGAGAAATCAGCCCATTCCCTTTTTGTCTTAAGAAAGGACATCCCTTTGGAGCCCAAGATGTCAAGTCTGCATTCACTGCCTGTACAACATGAGAAGGAGCCCATCACAGGTAGTGAGCAGCCCTCCATTGTCACAAGGGTGGTGTCTAAATGACTCACCCAGGCCATGAGCAAACTCAATCTCTGCAGTGCTTATCAAATGCATTCTTGCCTATTGGGCAAGTAACATTTGCTAAATGAAATGTGGGCCTCAGTCATTGGACGTCACTGCGCTAACTCAATATCAAGAGATGTTTTTCAATACCATAGTTAATGCCACAACAGCATTGTCCCCAAGTTCCACTAAGTCCATTGAAAAACCAGATGCAAATTAAGAAAAAAGAGTGGGTCAGTAATCTCAAACCTAAATCTTGTTTCTAGTATATAATTCTCCAGACTAGAAGGGCTCTTAGGCTGGAGTCTGTTCTTTGATATGTCTTACTACTCTCTCACACTGGTCCCAAGCAATGCGAAAGCCTTTTTTTTCCCACATGAGGGATGGGAACGGAAGAATTTTTAAAAATGTATTCTAGGAGTGTTACTATGGACCATTGCTATTGAGACGTGCAGAATAAAGGCCCTTTCTATCTGCTGCTCATTCCCAGAAAGAGAACCCTGCATCCTTCCCAGAGGAGCTTTTATCCATATGCTCTAATGACGAGGAGCGATGCTGATGAGATAACAGCTGCATTTCCCTGGAACAAGGGACTTAGCACGAGTGAGCTTGGCCTTGCTCAGATCTCGGATCCTTCAGGCAGGACACTGTGAGTGGTTTATCCTTCCCCATCAGGTGAATGTTGAACTTGTTACAGAGTCTCTGCTCAGTGTCCTGGTGAGCTGTCTTTTCCAAGTCCAGCCACTCTCGGCCTGGCATCGGAAGCACACGCATGCATCTCTCCTGCTCCTTGGCCAAGCCAGCCATTCGTATCACGAGAGGTCATTTACAAGTGTGCCAAGGCATAGGCTTCTGGCTCAACTGCAATCAGCTGAAAGAATCGTGCCATTTTTAAGTTGTTTCCCTTTTCCAATGTATGCCATTAGCCTTCCTTTGAGAAATAAAACATGGTTTTGGATGATTAGCTCGCTTCTGTAAACTTCTTTGTCTTTCACTTTGTCTTTCCCACTGTGATGCCTCTGATGGCTCTGTTTCTATGGACTTAATCATCTGAGTTTTTAACAATATGTTTCTAATGGGCATGGAGTAGTGAAAGAGGTAGCATGTGTTTATATGGTTCAATTATATTTGTGGTTTGTTTTTCATGACTCCCAAGGTCATGAATTTATTCTGCTTTTCCTATGTCCAAGTCTCCATACCCTTCATCTTTTGAGTTCCCATCATTCTATGCTATCCACCAAAATCTAATCTCTCCTTGTCGTTTCAATCCCCTCTGCCCTTTTTTTTCTTTTTTTTAAAGGAAAGGTGCAGACATAAATGAAGGTGAGTAGGAGGGCAGGAGCAGGTAGAAAGAGAGAGGAGGAAGAAACATTGTATTTATTTTACTGAGTTATTCATCTTGGTTGTTTCCCCAGGGCCCTGGGTCTTGAACCAGGGACTTTGGGATGTATGTGAACTATGCCTGGTGAATGAAACCGCCACCAGGGTGCGCCACATCCCTTCTGTTCTGGAGGGGAGGTGTCTTCATCCCTGTTTTTCTTCATGGATCTCTGAATTCCTCTAACCTAGATATCAGCTTCTCTGCTAAGCTTTGAGGGGTGTAGGATGGATGAAGAAAGTCTTATCAGAGGCTTGGGGAACTCAGAGTGCACTCTCAGCAGAGGGAAACCAGATGAGGCCTCCTTCCGGCTTCCCTGGAGTAGTCTGAACCCAGAAGAGATTTCTTTAATTGGAGGGGATGTCCTCTTTCATTGGAGGAGACTTCTGGGGTAAAAGAAGATTGCCTTCTAGCCATAGGATCTGAGGATTGTGTCTGCACTTTTCATTCTTCTTGAGGCCCACAAAGTTCTTGGATACGTTATAGTGGTTTTCCTCCAACCTTCTGAAGGATGGGCATTCCTGATTTGATATCTGTGGGCTGGATAACTCCCATCAGCATCCATGGCCAAGTACTGAGCAGTCTAAACAGCCCTTACAGGCCCTTTCCCCTGCTTTCCAAATGGAGCTGCAGCTAAAGTGGGGACAATTTTGTGCATCAGGGGCCATCAACAGTGTCGGGAGACATTTTTGATTGGCCCAGCTGGAGCAGAATGGGTACAGAGACCGGGAAGGCTGCTAACCCTCCTACAATGCTCAGCACAGCTCTTCAATCCAGGAACTATCAGGCCCCCCAAAGTTGTTGATGCCAAGGTGAAGAAACCTCAAGACTGAAGGCAAGGATGTGAGTTGCCTGGTTGCTGTTTCCACATTTGCATGGATGATACTCCCAGGAGTCATTGCTGAATACCTAACTGGTGCCTGATGCCCGTTTCATAATTATTCATGTGTTCATGCTCTCCAAGGTGGCTCTGGAGTGCGACCTTTCAAGTATTGTATAATGAATACTGTAAAGATGTAACACAATGAAAAAATACACCATTTTTACTGCCCATCAAGTCAAGTGGTAAGCTACAGAATGAGTCTTGCAAGATCCCTTTTGGAAAAGGTTTGCATGCAGAAGAAACTCAGTGGAAGACGGCTCATCCATCCTGGTGCCCGCCCCGTCCCGGAAGACAAACTCGTGTACAAGTTATTGCGCATGCGCACAGGCTCATACACGCCCACTGTTTCCCGCCAAGGAAAGGAAACTAAGCACTGTTGCTGCTGTCGGTGGCTTTCTTTGCCTGGCAGTTAAGCAACCCGACCTGATGATGTTGAAATATCCAGTCTCCCCTCTAAGTCTCTTAATTGTGTTAGAATTCTTTTCTGTTGTTGCATAATATTTTAATCATTTGAGACTACAGCTTGGAGGGGAAAAAAAAATCTTAGATCTTTTTTTATCACTTTAAAATGTATATAGTCAACATTAGAGTTTTCAGTAAGCACTCCTAATATTCTAGCTCTGTCTCCCAGGTAGCTTTCCTATTCAAATCAGTATAAGTTTTACAAGTTTTATTAAAATCTTCAAGTATCAGAATTGTTTTTGTTTTTTTTTAAGGAAAAGGTGCATGCAGGAATGAAGGTGAGCAGAGGCAGGCAGGAAGAAAGAGAGAGGAGGAAAGAAACGTTTTATTTAGTCGTTCATCTTGGTGGTGTCAACTCCCCAGTCCCCACTGGTCCTAGGACACAAACCCAGGCCCCCAGGCCCACCAGGGTGTGCCCAGCATTTCTTTATCATCTAAATCTTCATCTTCATCTGGCCTTTCTCCTCTTACTCAATACAGAAATGTGGTTAACATACTGTTTGGAAAAAAAAGTTCACCTAACAGGCCTGGGACTGCTGTCATTAAAAAGTTCTATTTTCAAGTTTAACCCTTAGCTGCCATCAGAGGGTTTGGATTTGGGGAAGAGTTCCCATTATTCCCTAATTGGTCAGAGTGACTTGCTAGGTTTAATCTGTTTGTACAATGTGGTTTATGCCAGGCTTCTGGAGATTGGAATTTTGGTGTGGCCTAAGCAGAGGGTTCCTGTATGGTAGCCCCCCATAAAAATCCTAGACTCGGAATCTCCCAGTGCTGCCTGGCAGACAACGTCCTAAATATGTCGTCACAATTCCACGCCGGAAGTGAAGCATATCCTGGTGACTAGAGAGAAGGCTCTCGGAAGTGCCTGCCTGGTTTCCTCTGAACTCTACCCCATGTGCCTTTTCCCTTTGCACATTATTCTTCGCACCCTTTTGCTGCCCTTTAGCACAGCCTTGAGTTTTGTGTCTGAAGCCATGGGTGTCACACTTTCATGTGAAGCACTAGGTAATGTCAGTCCCGAGTCCTTCTAGAGAATCACTGAACCTGTCACTGGTCCTGGAAACCCCCGAAACATACGCTTTGGAAGAATAGGTCCAAACCTCGCTAAGCCCAAGATTCACAGGTGAAGCTTTGTAGATGAAGATTCTGGAGTCTCAATCATCCCAGACTCTGGATCAAGATCTGTATTTTTCCAAGTTCTCTAAATGTTTCTGATGCAAAGTCAGTTCAGAAGACAAGCCAAATACCTTGCAACAACTTCATGAGAGCTGTAATTTCTGGGGCGCGGAGGAGGGATACCATGTGTCTGGCACCTAGCAGGAAAGGGTTCAATTCAATATGATTATTGAACAGGGGCGTGCCTGGTAGACTAGCAGTCCGGTCCGACTGGGCGCACTTACACATCCATCCCAGGGTCCCAGGTTGAAGACCCGAGGCCGGGGGAACAACCAATGTGAACAGCTAAATAAAAATAAATAGGACGCTTCCTCCTCTTCTTCCTCCCTGCCTACTGGCCTTCATTCCTGCCTGCACCTTTCCTTTAAAAAATGATTCTTGAATATGAATAATGTATACCACAGACAGAAAGCAAAACGTTTTCTTTGTCTCATTGAATCGTCTATGTTCAGGCCAAGAAGAAACAGCTTCACTTCTGTTTCTGTGATGTCGGCTGCGTGATACAAAGGCGCTCGTTGACAAATGTGGAGTCATAAGTCAGGCAGGTGGATGGGGGTGCAGCACCTCTTCACTGCCACACCCAGTTTTTGAGACACTAACACCCCACAGTCAGACCAATGAACTGAAAAACCTTCACAGGAAAACACAAAGTTAGGCTTGATGTAACCTAAGACTTTGGCTTCGGTGGTGGATAGGAGGAGCTTGAATGATGCCTTGTAGGTGGGATCTCAGAGGAGTAAAGGGAGAGAACATGCCCACTTATGAGAAGCATGAGGCCATCAAAGTTGTGACCTAAAAGAACATCTCCAAACTCAAACGCCTTTCTCATTCTTAGGACCTGTTGTTTTATGAGGAACAAAGCAGGATGGCATGAGAACAAGAAAGTAGGTAGGCAGAGAGAGAGAGAGAGAGAGAGAGAGAGAGAGAGAGAGAGAGAGAGAGAGAGAGAGAGAGAGAGAGAGAGAGAGAGAAGATGAAGAAGCTTCTTTATTCTTTTGTTTAGTTGTAACATTTGGTTGTTTCCCTCGGCCTTGGGTCTCGAACCCCAGTCCTTGGGTTTCATGTGGACATGTGGACTATGCCAGAGTCACAGACTTAATGCCTGAGCCACCAGGGCACACCTCTTAAGACCTCTTTCAGTCCTGTCGATCAACTTATTCTTGCATCTTCATCAGAGGCAACCTTAACCAGAATCTGAATTATATTTTACTTACTATCTCATGGATGAAGACACCTGCTTAATTTCTTAATTGTAGAAGCAGGCTTAAGATAGCTTTTTAGGTTAAATACTTTTCTGGACACATTTAACAAACAAAAAAATGTGGGTATGTCCTCAGAGCAAACAAAAACGTGGCATGACTGATGAGCAAACAGTTGATCTCAAGAGAGATTTCTTTTTAGGGGAAGCAGGCAAATATATCCCTAATGGATTTTGTTTTCAATAACAAGTTATTGAACCAATTCACCAAAATAGATCTTGAAAAATCAAAAAATCCCCTTATTCATAAATCAAATTGTGTCTGGAAAAAAAACAAAGTAAGTGGGAGAGGGTGATAGTGAAATGTGATAATAGCCACAAATATCACCAATAAAACTTAGACATGGATGCCGTGGCATTTAAAGTCAGAAACCTTAGAATGTAATAATAAAGTGAATTTTCAGAATGTAAAGCAGTCCCAGGAGAAATTATCCATTGAAAAGAATGTGAACTCTTTCTTTCTGGGTTTGTGTATTTCTCAAATCCTAACAAAACATTCTAATTCATTTCGCAGAGGGATTCAAAGGCAAATTCCTCACCAGGGAAATAGAACTTTTTAAAAACTCTACTCCAGGAGTAATTTAACATAACTTATCCAGTTTGTTTTTCAACAAAAATCTCATTTGCATACCATTTCACATGTTTCCCAAAAGACAATCCAGTTTAATTTCATGCAGGAATCTAGGAATGAGTCAAGAGGTCTAGGTTCTGCCATTAAGTTCTGTTCACCTATATTTATTAATATGTCACATGGGATAAAAATATTTGTCCTTCTTACCTCACAGGTTTGTGATAGGGTTAAAAATGAGATGATACATGTGAAAAAATTTTGAGGAATGTGTAATAGAAGTGGGTCTCCAGTCATTCGAGACACGATTATGCACATATCATTGGCTCTTCAAAAATTTGACTTGAGGTGCATCCTGGTGGCTCAGTTATTAAGTCTGTGCCTGGGACGCAGTCCACATACAGCTCAAGGACCCAGGTTCACAGCTCAGGGCCGGGGGCGGGGGGGATCAACTAAAATGAAGAGCTAAATAAATAAAACGATTCTTCCTGTTCTTTTCCTGCCTGTCTTTTTCTTTAAACAAAGAAAATATGAACTGAATATAACCAGGACATCAAAAAGTCTACCGGCTTATATGATGAGGGTCAAAGTTTTCATAGGACGTGTCTGAGATCAAACACTGGATACAACTGGAATTAGAAGCTGTGTCCTCCATCCAGCATTCTTTTACCTGATTCCACTGCCCCTTCAACTGCTTCTTTGTACACAAAGCAGGAGCAGTGCTCCCAGATTACACCGTCAGCTGTGTCCTGGTGGAGTAGCAGTTTGATCAGCCGCCTTCAGCCGGTGCAGCCCACGTACATCCCTAGGACTCGGGTTACCATCTCAGGGAACAGGGGATGTGTGTGGGAGACAGGGTGGGGGAGACCAAGATGAATAACTAAATAAAATGGATAAAGGACTTCTTCCTCCTCTCCTCTCTTTTGCCTGCCTGCTCGCCTTCATTCCTGCCTGCACCTTTCCTTAAAAAGAAAAAAGATAAAAACATCTGCAGTATAACAAAACGTTGCCTGCAACCCCTTCAAGATTTAATGGCATTATCTGTGACCTATGTCTCAAAGGTCTCTGAATCAGAACTATTCTACTTTACTCCCAGAATTCAAGGCAGAAGTATCCCTGGTATCTTTGCTACCAAATCAAATCGCTGCCCCCTAGAAAGGACTTTATCTTTTTTTAAGTCACTTTTAGGCCTAGGACCCAGCTGTTGACCCCTTCCTTCTAAAAGTCCCTAAAGAGGAGATTCCAAAAAGGTGGCACCCAGTCCAGAAACCACTGCTCTGCGCCTGGAACGCACACAGTTAGCAAGAAAATCCTATTTCATTTCTGAAAAGGTCAAAGAGCTCAGATCATGAGCCCTCTCAGCTCCACACAAGTGAATTGTTTTAAAAACACATTTGTATGTAGACACCGTGCCTTCTGTGGCAATGAACCCTTTGCATTTTTAAAGGTAAGTTCTATGATCTGACACTACAAATGGTAGTAAAGGTATTTCAAATTATCTCCCATTTGCTTACTCTCTTAACCAAGAGAGTACGTAAAGAGCAGTAAAGTTACATCTTTATCAGAAAGGCATCCTGTGCCTTGGTAAGCACTGTGCGATCACAGCCTCTTGTCTGCTCAAAGTTTTATAATGTTTTCTGAATAGAACACTAAAATAACTTTTATTCAGTCTTCTGGGGGGAAATATTAAGAGAAATCACCACAATGCAGTCCATCAGTGTTTTTCAACTTTTGCCTCTCAGATATGACAGAGAGACGTCATACGAAAGGACAGGGGTCCATGGTACTTAAATGTAAGTCAACGGCTGCAATTTATTAATTTATTACTTATTATTATCACCTATTATGCACCCAACCTACTCTTGTCTCTCAGCCTTACAATAATCCCAGAAAGTCCATGCTATTAATCCATTTTGCAGATAGGAAAATAAAGGATTCAATGAGATTGGCAGGCTGGCTCAAGGTCATATGCTTGGTAAGTGACAAACTTGAGGTTTGAACACGGGTCTGCAGACCCAGGTCGCCTCCACTCCAGTATGCAGCAGCCTCTCTCTTGCGAGCAGCTGTTAGAAGTCTCCAGAATCTGGAGCTGAGTTAGTGGAGAAAAGGAAACAGTTGTGAACTTTGTGTGTTATGTATAGATGTGAACTTCCTAGTGGAAGTGGAAAACGTAGGACCTGAATGTAATATTCTCCAGGTTTTTTAGATCAGGACTTTCTGGGGTACAGAGCTCATGGAAGGCCTTGGAAGGCCGAGTCATCCCTGACAGACCAGCTCCCAGGCCCTAGAGGTCAAAGTCCCCCTTGTTAAGCCTCTGGAAGATTCCCGGGCTATCTCTTTACTTGCCCCTCGTTAATGGAATGTTTTCCCCACTCCAACAAAGAGCCATAAATTCCCGGAACCACTCATTTCTTTCAGGACCACCAGTATCGGGGTGGGGGCATTTTTTTAGACCTGGAGAACTCCCTGGAATGTTTCCTCTGCCACCTGCTGGGGACTACGTGACTCCGGGACGGTGGTCTGCCCGATACCCCTCACAGGGATGTAATCCCACTGCACCAGCAGTCACATCTTAGACCTATGTAATGTGATGACATGACAGTCCTTCAATAAAGTTCATTTTAAAAAGAGAAATGAAGCAGTAATGAGAACATATTTCCTTCACCTTCCCTCCTTAAAGCTTTGCAATATATTGTGATTTATAAGAAAAGCCTGCATTTAGGCATTCAGATGAAAGGTTACTGCCTCATAGCTGCCAATACGTTGGAATTTCCTAAGTGCGGAGAGGGATGAAGGCGTCTCTTGTTCTGTGAATGAGGAGACTTTGGGAAGCACGAGGGTTGGGGCCTGCTTGTCTGGAGAACCCACCATGGGCTCAGAGGGTGGAACTTCCTGCCCCGCCCGCTGACGCCTGGGAAGGGCTGAAAAGCAAAGGTGGGAGCTTGAGCTCAATCAACCATGGCCAATGACTTAGTCAGTCATGGGTATGCAAAGAAACCACCATAAAAACCCCAAAGGACTGGGCTGGCAAAGCTTGAGGGCTGGTGAATGTGAGGAGATTTGGAGGCCCTGTGAGGGCATGGAAACCCCAAGCCCTTTCCCCACGCCTTCCCCTGTGGGTCTCACCCACCTGGCCATTCCTGAGTTAAATCTTTGAAAAATAAACTCATCCAGGAAGCAAATGTTCTTGTGTGAGTTCCGTGAGCATCTCTAGCACATTAACTGACCGTGAGGAGTGGGGTCACGGGAACCTCTGAGGTACAATCAGTTGGTCAGAAGCACAGGCGACAGTCTGGCTTGGCGACTGGTGTCTGAAGAAGAGGCTAGTGTTGGGGCACCAGGCCTGGGGGGTCTGCCGCACCTCCAGGTAGGTGAGGTCAGAATGGAGCTGAACTGAGCTGAAGTCCCAGACAACTCGCTTGTGTGTCTGAAAACTGCTTGTTGTTATGGGGAAGAAGCCACACACACAGGGACACACACAGATACACACTTACACACACACCACACACACACACACACACTCTACAGTTAGGTCCCGGAACCAATTTAAATATCCACTAAACTTTCTGTCTCCAAAGCCAAGAACTTCCAACAGTGATGAGAAGCAAACTAAACCCGTGAAATATCCAAGGAGCACAGTGAGGGGTGAGGCGCCATCGCCTTGACCCGGGTCCCCCTGGGTCTGAGCACGGGCCCTGTCTGTTACGGGGGCGCTGTCTGACCCACTTTAACCTCTTTGAAACTTATTTACCTCTTTGTCAAATAGAAACACACCCTCATAGGTTTGACTGATATGAAGAGAGCCGTCTGCTTCACAGAGTACCTGGTGTATTGTTGAATGTTCAGAAAGTGCTGTATATATTTTTATTGGAACTTTTGCGGTGAGGTTGCTACATAAAAATAAAAGACAAAGTGTTGGTTTAAAAAAAATCACAGTTTCTGGCTTAACGGGTTTTTGTGGGCACCTAATGTCTCTGCACATCTTGATTTAAGAGAAGCTTAAAAAACAAAGCATGGCTATCAAGCACTGGATTTCTTCTTTCAAGAACAGATACTCTGCTTCAGGCTCAGGTAACACTGGGGTCCAGGCCAGCAATCCAAGATGGAACCCATTTGATTTCTCTTTCCAGCTTTACGTAGGAAGTGGGTGCTGCTAAGAGTTGAAAGTACAGCGTCTAGAATTTCTACTTAACATGTCAGTCCCAGAATGTACCTCCCCTTCTTTTAATTTTACAGTCGTGCTTGACGATGGGGCTACACCTGAAAAATGTATTGTTAGGAGATTTCATTGTTCCAAGTTCCGTAGTTGCCTGCTATGAACTTAAGCTTTATGGTAGAGCCTACTGGGATCACTGACATTAGTCCATCGTTGACCAAAGCATCATTAAGTGACACATGACCTCAATAGCTCTCATTCCCACCATCTTCAAACTCTTCTTTAAAAAAAAAAAAAGGCCCTACATAGAATTACCGAAATGGGAACCACCTCTCGGGAGCTCTCCTGCCCAAGGAAAACGTTCTTTGATCTTTCAGTTTTGACTTAATCCAAGAGAAAAGATAACACCTGAAGCCACCTCTGGATGAAGGAAGTATGGGAGACATGTGGACAGAGCAATAGAAAGCAAGAAGGAGGTTATGGAGAGACTTCGGATTCAAAAACGACACACTGGCCAAGGACTGGCACCACATAACATTTCACGTTAAAGGTTAAATCCATAGTTTCAGAGCAGTAAAAGGAAGCCAGTTTTTATGCAAGTTTTCACCAAGCATCACCCACGCAGCTGGGCCTTTATGGAGTCATGTTTAGACTTAATTTTTACTTCCTAAGGGGAAGCAAACCTTGTCTCCATCTCTGAACCATTCAGACTCCCATGTTTCATAGACTCTACTAGTGCCTTTCATTAGAAGTCCCATAATTGTGACCCTAGCTGTCATTTTACACCTATTTGAATGATTCACTCATTACTGTGTCTTTCCATGAGATTTATACTTTATGCATGGAAGAAGTCTGTTTTTATTCCTTGAATAGCCAGAGTGCCTCGGGGAGTACCTCCCACATTAAAGGTGCCTGGTAAGATGTCTGTTGCATGATGAATGCATTCATTGAGTCCATAAATATTAAACCCAATTCCGCTCCTGAAAACTCTAACAGTTTTCCCCCAGTCTCTGCCTGGAATAAGAAGACTCACACTTAAGTCTTGGCTCTGACCTTTACAAACCATGTGATCTGATCAAATTGATCCCTCTCTCTTCACCTCATCTATCAGTTGGGGACAATAATCGTCTTTCCTTCCCTGGGTTGTTCTGAAAAGAAAATGAATGAAAATATATGGATATATTGCTTTACACAAAGCCCTACAGATAACAATGCCTGAGCAAATATACCCGACAGGTAATATATTTCTTGAAACACCACTTCGGCGAGACAGTTTGAGCATTTACAGTCAAATAATTTTGGAAGATATAATACTAAAGCTAAAGGGCTCTCCTTAATGCAGGATTTCTTGGAGCTTTTAATAAACTAATGCATATTCTGAATGTCTAAGAAAGGAGCATAATGCACAGTGTGTCCTGGATTTATCTGACAATGGAATCCTTTAAGTAAGTAAAATATATTCAAGCATTTCATGGATATTCTATGCATCATACTTTGTTGAATTCAATTCTTTCGTAGCAAAATAGCAAGAAGCACAGCTACGAATGAGTCTGCCTTTCTCCTCCTTTTTTCCCCTCAAATGACTCAACCAGGTGTGTCAGTTCACTAGGGCCCCCATCATAAGCACCAAAGACTGGGAGTGGAGCTGTGGGGGAGGGATGGGGAAGTTAAACAACAGAAATGTGTTGTCTCACTATTCTGGAGGTTTCAAGCTCAAGGTGATCATAGGGTTGTTTTCTTCAAAGATCTCTCCCCTAGGTTTGCAGAGGATGGTCTTCTCTGTGAATCTTCACAAGGTTTTCTCTGTGTGTGTGTCACGATTTCCTTTTCTTCTGAGGACACCGGTCATTGGACACTCCAATGACCTCATTTTAACTTGATCACTCTCTAAAGATTCCCCATCTCAGAATACAGCCACATTCAGAAGTTCTGGGGGCTAGGATTTCAACACACAAATTGGGAGAGAGGACTGAGGAACAATATCATTCAAACCCTAACATTAGGCAAACACCTCCCATTGACCACCTAGGAGTGAGGAGTTACTACACACATATCCTGCTCAATCTCCTATTTACAAGCAAAACAAAACATTTAAGTCTTCTGTGAAAGTTATCTATCACCCTTGTTTCTTGACCAATTTTTCTCTGATCATTTCAGCTCCGACCACTGCATACATAATTTTTCTTTTCTAAAGGAAAGGTTCAGGCAAGAATGAAGGCAAGTAGGCAGGCAGGCAAGGAGAGAGAAGAGGAGGAAGCATCTTTTATTTATTTTTATTTAGCCGTTCACACTGTCACTAGCCCTGGAACCCAGGACGCAAACGCAGAGTACGCGACTTGCTCCTTCAGAGGTGATTGACCTCTGCTTCTCCACCAGGGGGCGCCAGCTCCAACCATTGTAATTCCGTCTCCTTCAAAGGCAGAGGGCCTCTGTGACTTGGGCCCTTCTGTCGCTTAGCGTCCTTAGGGAAATTGCTGGAAGCCCCTGGTGCTTTTCTGCTGATTCCCAGTGCCCATCCTTAAAAACTCTTTGTACCAGCCCACCCATTCACATTTCCAGACTTAGTAGCTTCCTTACCTATCCGAGATACCCCATCGCATTACACAGATTTAAAACCCACAAAATCTGCAAGAGAGAGTGGCGTTAAAACGCGGGTAGTGTCCTTTCGCCAGAAGGGAAACCGAGCACAGAGGAGTGGAGACAGTTCTCAGGTTTGGGAAGAGCACCAAGTCAGCAGCTGGTTCAGTGTCTAACACAGCAAAGGCCATTGCCCCAGAAAAGTGAAATATGGAGTCTCCAGATCACCTCAGTGTGGGACCTGGCAGGAAGGCATGGCAAAGTGTTTGGTTTCTTTAATGGAAATCAGAAGATTTCTTTTTTCTTTTTAATTACCTTGTTATGTGCTAGAAGTCATAAGGTGAAAGAAAAGTATGAAAAGTGCCTTTTTTTTATACCTGACCTTCTGATAGCCTATATGTTTTAGGGACAGATAACTTCCTAATGAGACTTTTTATAATAAAGCTTTCGTGGCTTTGAAAAATATTAACTTTTCCAGTTCTTCCGGGTAGAGCAAGCAAAGCCTGCAGTTAGAGTTACAATATCCTAAAGATTTAGCTTCTCAGTAATAATGGGGAAGAGCCTCCGCATTGCCATGGGCCAAAACTGTATTATTTGAAATGAAACTCCTCATAAATATCCAACTATGAAGTCACTCTCTATCAACTCCTGTTATATAAACAGGACAGAGCTAACTGTCCCCTTCTGCCAATATCGGAGCTGCCACAGAGAATGATGGTGTGCCCAGTCTCACAAGTGAAACGGGTTCTTACTCTGTCAGCCTGTTCTAGGAAGCCAGATTGGGTTTGGGTGTCCACCCCCTAAGAGGGTCCAAGTAAGGAGGCCTGGTGGGGTCAGAATTCTTCAGGCATTGCCCTTGGTCAAGCGCTTTCACTTCTCTCAGGTTCAGTAGCTCTCTTCTGGGGTGCTATCAAATATGTGACCAATTATTTTATTTATTTATGGAATGTTTAGTGAAGTCACATTCTATTAGGACCTATGTCTCAAGGTGCATCAGTATAAATCGACGTCTGTGTACACTACATTACATTTGCCATTAAAAGTTGAAGTCTGTCCTTTGCCATCTGATCGATTTGTTTTACCTGTTTTTCCCACCTGCTTCCCCCTTCACTTCTGGGAACTGCTAATTTTGTCTTATAATCTAAACATTCGTTTTTGTTTGTTTGAGTGCATTCCTTTGTTTTGTTTCTTCGTGTGCTATAAATGGCTGAAATCATACAGCATTTGTCCTTCTCTGCCTGCCTTTCACTCACTATAATACCCTGCTAGGTCCATCCATGTTTTTTTAAATAGGAAGATTTCATTCCCACACGACGTATCTTTATGCAGTCATCTCACAGTAGCCCCTTCAGCTTTTCCAGCTCTTGGCTCCTGTAAATGTGGCTACACTGAGTATGGAGGGGTATATATCTCTTCCAATTAGCATCCTTGCATTCTTCGGTTAAATATGCAGAGGTGGAATAGCAAATTGTAAATTTCCTTTTTTTTTAGGAATTTCCACACTGCTTTCCATAATGACTTCGTCAATGTGCACTCCTTACGGCAGTGAACAAGGGTTCCCTTTCTCCACCTCCGCTCCAGCACTAGTTACTTCTGGTCTTTTCCATCATTGCCATTCTCACGCAGTGATGTGATATCTCCCTGTGGTTTTGACTGGCATTTCCTCAACACGAAGAAATAAACGTTTTTGACGTGCGTGTTGGTTAACTGTCTTCTTTGGAGAAATGCCTATTCAGTTCCTCTGTCCATTTTTCACTTGTTCGTTTGTTGCATTTTGTTTTGTTTTTTGTTGTTGTTGTTACCAACATTGATGCATTCTTTTTTTGAAGTGTTCTTTTTTATTATAGTAATTATTCTACACGTTAAAATAATTTCCTAATAGCAGGTTCCCCATTCCTTAGATAGATGTCAACACACCCTGCCCTCCACCACATCAACCTAAAACATTAGACTATTATTGTCTTTATTTCAAGGTGAGGAAATGGAGACTCGGAGAGAGTAAGGCATTCACCCAGAGTCACAGGGCTAGTTTGTGGCAGAGGAGTGATTTCAACAGTGATTCCATCTAGTTTCCAAGACAAATGTGTATGTCTTTCCTTAATCCACATCCCCTGCCCTCGCCCACAGTGAGGTGTCAATATCTTTCTTTCCTGCTGGCCTGCTTCAACCTGCTTTCTCCGAGTTCTCCCTACAGTTCCCTGCTTACCACTCTCAAAACTCACCTGGCCTTTATACGATCTGGTCCCCATGGGCTCTGGATCATTTTTTCAACAAATATGTATTCGGTTTCCTAACTACACGCCAGGCACTGTGCTAAGTTCAGGGTATAGACAGACTGTCAGAAATCAAATAAATACAGATCCCGATGAGTATACCACTAAGAAAATAAAGAGGATTGCACCTATAGTCTAATAATCCAAAGGAATATTTCTTTAGCTCACAATTTCAAGGACAGGCATGCCCTGTTGGTTCAGGGGTTAAGCCCGTGCCTGGGGAGCAATCCACGTGTAGCCCAAAACCCAAGTTCGAGACCCAGGACTGAGGAAAACAACTGAAATGAATAATTGAAGAGAAATAAAAATGTTTTACTCCGCTTTCTTCCTGCCTACTGCCTGCCTGCCTTCATTCCTGCCTGTCTGCCTTCCTCTTAAAAGGAAAAAATTAAAAACTTCAAGAGCTATGGCAAATCTCATAGAGATTTGTGGCCTAAAGGGAAATAGCGACCTTTTAATTGGCTTTCCTACATTTGCTGGCTTCTTTGTAAAATATAAAACTGAGCTCACCATTCCTCAGCCTGCAATCCTTCAGTAGTTCCTCACAAATTTCAGAATAAAGTTCAAATCCCATAGCATGGTTCCCATGAGTCTCCGGGTTGACCTCTGACCCACCTTCTGCATTCAACAGCGGGTCAGTCTCTTCCCTTACTCCTGCCTTCTCCATGTTCCATATTCCAGACTAATCATTGCACTTTACCCTGCTCACTTAGCTTGCCCATCTTCCTTGCCTAGACTTCATCTGACTAACTCTTAGCTATCTTTGGATCTGAGGTCTCGAGTTACACTACTCCAGGGCGGGCTTGGGACTGTCCCTTGCTGATTGACCTGTTTGTGTTTTGGGCCAAATTGTGTCCCCTCAGCATTCATATTTTGAAATGAAGTCCTAAATCACAATACTTCCGCATGGGACTGTTATTTGGAAATAGAGTCTTGAAAAAAAGCAATCAAGTTAAAGTGAGGCCATTTAGGTAGTTCAAATCCAATATGGTGTACGGGCTCCATGAAAAGAGATTAGGACACGAAGAGGAAACAGCCCCCAGCTACAAGTCAAGGAGACAGGTCTAGGAAGAAATTTACCCTGTAGTCACTTCGCTCTTAGAGACCTAAGCTCCAGAATTGTGAGAAAATACATTTCTGTGTGGAAGCCACCCAGTCTGTGATAGCAGCCTAGCAAACTCCTGCATCTACCATCCTGTGTAAGCGTCATCCACTTAAGTCAAGAAACCTCATCATGTTTATCTTTGCATCTCCAGTTTTCATCTCAAAGCCAGGTATGCAGTAAACTCTCAGTAAGTAAGTGCAGGCCGAAGGAATGCAGGAATGCAACAATACTGCTGAAAACGGGACAGCAGGCTGGAATAGCAAAAGCATCATAAAAAATTTTTTTTAAAGTTGCTTCGCTTGGGGAAGGAATAAAGAAAACCAGTCCTACAATTCCCATTGCAGCAATCAGAATTTGGGGGGTGGGGTGGGGTAAAAGTTGCAACCGTAAGCCCCGAGACACAGATCCGTCGTCTTTCCCAGGTCTTTGACACACATTTCATTGCACACATAGAAAAGAATGGTATCATTATTTAACCCCAAATACAATAACAGCAATAGATGGTTCCTGTAGGCGCATAGGTCCCCTGTAGAGAATTTAATGTGCTCCATGCCTTTCCCCACATACTCAGCTGAGACAGTGGGAGTGGGGAGCCAGCTGGTTCCTCTGGCCTGGGAAGACAGAACACAGAAGCCCGTGGCTGCTACAACCACAAAAGGGTAAAACAAGAAAGAAAGAAAGAAAGCCCAAGGGTATAACTGTGACTCCACTTAAGACTAATGCATATCTTCATTGTCGTCCTCGGCAATAACCCAAAGAAATATCTGATACCGCTGAAAGACTGCTGTCGTCCCTGGTAGAAACTCATCAATTATTATTAAGTATTGCACAGTTCAGGTCAAGATGTAATATGTCTGCGGAAAACCATGGCACTCCCTTTTAATCTTGCGTAGAAAACAATTAAAGTATATAAAGCACATTATTAAAATATGTAAAATTTATAATTTAATTATAAGATTGCATAGCTTTATGATCTAATAGTTCTGCTGTATTTTGCATATTAGTGAACAATTGCTTTCTTAAAGCACACAGTAGAATCATTTACTTGATGCTGGAGAATAAGTTAATTATGGATTCCCTGTCTATGACTAATGGATTTAATAATCACTTTACTGTAGAATTAACTTATACTTCCCTGTGCTTATAGCACTAATGATGATATTCATAAAAGTTATATTTTTTAAAAAATGTAAGATTGGCCCAAAAAGAGAAACCAACGTACAACTTGGTTTCAGAGCCTGCAGTTCTAAACAGATAGTTCACAGCCATCCAGGCCCTCTTCTTGCTCCATCATAAATCATATATACCCTCCCCATCCCCACCACTGCCACCAACCCTGCCTCCATTGGCTTTATTAAGGGAATTTATTTTATTTAAGGAAAGACGAAATGCTTGCCAGATGCGTTTAGTGAAGCTCCTGGTTTTTTCTAACCTTGGTTGTGGACTGCAATGAGGATTATTCACTTATATCCACTTCTTGGCGCTCTGGGAAGCCCTATATGTGCTAAGATTTCATTGGGATGCCCAAGTTCGTCTTTTTGTCCTCAGTTTCAGTCCCTTGAAGCCACTCATTTTTCTTCTTTAGCTAGAACAAACAACACTGGTGGAAGGAGTAGCAGGAATGTGGTTAAGAAGGAAATATTCTAGCACAGCTTGTCTCATCTTTTATTATTCCTTACCACAGTCACCACACCACCACCATCATCATCAACAACAGCCCAACCATCATCTTCATCACACTACCATAATTATCATCACACCATGACCATCATTGTTACCACCACCACATCACCATCATCATCATCGTCATCATCATCGCCATCATCACCACCATCATCATCACCATCATCATCGCCATCATAACCACCATCATCATCACAATCACCATCATCATCATCACCACCACCATTATCATTGCCATCATCACCACCATCATCATCACCATCATCACCACTGTCATCACCACCATTATATCATCATCATCAAAATCACCGTCATCATCACCATCACCAACATCATTATCACCACCACCATTATCATCATCACTACCACCACCACCATCATTATCATCTCAATAATATCACCATGATCATTTCCTCATCACTGTCATCAGCAGCAGTAGCAGTAGCACCACCATCACCACCACCATCGTCATCACCACCATCTTCACCACCATCACCACCACCATCATCATCACCACCACCATCATCATCACCATCACCATCATCATCACCACCACCAATATCATCACTACCACCATTACCATCATTATCACCTCAATAATATCATCATGATCATTTCCTCATCACGGTCATCATCATCGTCACTACCATCATCAGCAGCACCACCATCATCATTATCACCATTACTGTCATCATCTTCTGGGTTATTCTTCTTCATGGAATTGCACAATGGAAAATTGGAATTTTGCTTCCAGTTCTGCTGGTTTACCAGGGTTTATAGCCTTCAATGTATCATTAAATTCTCTAAGCCTGTTTCCATAGTTCTAAAATGGGAACAGTGATTACTTCTGGCCCCGAGTGAGATTTTTCCACTGTCAAATCCTAAACATAAACTGTGTGTTCTTACGGAATTCCCTCCCATCTCAAGGTGTCTTGCCCACTACTTCATGAATGACTCTGCTGCTTCTGGTAAGGAGATGTAAATATTCTAGAAGAAAAGCACTATGGCCTACACTTTGAGATACATCCCAGAGCTATTCACAAAGTATGTTTTTACTAAATATTACCTGTGGTGAACTGACTGAGTGTACATTCTGTTGTTTTTTTTTTAAGAGAAGAAGGAAAGGAAAGGAAGAAGAAGCATTTTGAAGGAAGGAATGAACGCGGAAGGGAAGGAAGAAGGGAGGGTGAGGAGGAGGAAGCACTTTTATTTATTATTCATTGTGGTTGTCCCAAGTTCCCACACCCCACCCCCAGGTCTCTACGCTGGGTCTTTAGATTTTACATGGTCCACACCCCAGCCACCAACTTAGCACTTGAGCCACCAAGGCAAGCTGAAAGAGTGTGAGTTATTTGTTCACTCCCCTAGGACCTGAGTAATTCTAATTTCCTTTAGGTCAGGAAACCACAGTATAGCTATGAATTCTTAAATCTCTGTCTCCTGCCTCAGACCTCTACCAATCACTCCCATTATAGTGCTCTGCAGGGGAGTACAAAGATCATAAATGGGGGTGACAGAATGCCAGGACATGCACACTGATCCCTTAATGGGGACCCAGGAGAACTAGCAAAACCATTTCATGCCCCTCTACTGGATTCTTCACAAGGTGTGAAATACCCCTTTCCCTCCTCTTTAGCACATTAAAAGAATAAACGAAATTACTTGACAAAATAATGAATTGCTTTGACAAAGAGAATGAAAGGACAAGGAAATCTACAAAGTTTTGCTTTTGTTAAATATGTATATGTATATATACATATATATATAGTAGCACTTTATTAGAGGGGAATTTTTCAGCTAAATTTTCAAGATTTCATTTAAATCCTCCTCTGTTAATTAAAAAATTTAGCCAGGAAACAGTAGGCCGAATTAAATGTTCTGATCCCTTCTAATATCTAAAGGGTTAGTTTGTTAGTTTAATTAATTTTATTTATAATGTATAGCCTCCCACACCCTCTACTCCCTGGTCACAGGCCAGTACCTTCTATGGCAATTGGAGTGATTTGTTCATGCCGATTAGTCATAAAGAATACTCAGGCACCCCAGACTGGAGGTCTGAACAGTCTGGGGTGCCTGAGTACATAACATACAGAGCTACTCTCGTGAGTGTCGGGCCCTCCCCACTGCATTCGGTACCAACAGAGGACTTTTCAGTGGATGGGATACAGCTAGCCAAGTGGACTGAGCCTAATAATCCAGCCCAGAGTGCATCATAATGTGCGCTGTAGCATAGTTGCAGGAATGTGCCTAGCTGGCAGGGAACTCTGGTCAGGGTATGTGAAACTCTCTGCTGTGTGGCAACAAGATGAATATTAAAGGACAGGAAAGTTAAGGAAAATCTGGTGTCTTCCATGGAAAGAAGAAACTTCAGTACTCTGACATGTCTGTCCAGAGGAAGCACAGCTTGGAAAAGCCCTTCCTCGGGCTTGCTAGGGCATGAATTGAGGACCCTATCTTGGAGCTCATTGTCACAATTGTTCCTGACCCAACTCTGGCAGCACAGTCTAAATCAGGATTTAGAGGTGGCTCAGATCACTGCTGTCCCGGACAAGGAAGGTGACCTGTGAGAAGACGGTACTGGAGCCCAGGGTCAGCTGCTGGTCTGTAGGTGTGTCATACATTTGTCACTAAGGCGCTAAGCATAATGTGTGCTTGGGATGCTGAAGGAGACGAATGGGCTTTGGAGTGAATATGGCGGTTATTTTGTTGTTGTTGTTTGTTTTTGAAAGTTCTTTTGGGTTTCCTAGCTTTTGTTTGTTTGTTTGTTTTTTAAGGAAAGGTACAGGCAGGAATGAAGATGAGCAGAGGCTGGCAGGCAGGAAGAAAGAGGAGGAAGAAACATTTTATTTACTGGTTTTAATTGTTCATCTTGCTTGTTCCCCGCTTGGGGTCCAAACCCAAGATCCTTGGGATGTATGAGGACTGTGATCAGCTGGAGGAGGCTGATCAAAACACCGTTTCACCAGGGTGCACATGAATGTGGTAAGTTAACAACAACAAAAATAAATAAACCTTTTTCTTTTAAACCTCATAGTTGCTTTGGAAGACAGCTATTTCCTTCTTGAGTTTCAGACATAAGACTACTGCAGGCATGTCATGGTGGCTTAGGTGTTAAGTCTGGGCCTGGGGTGCAGTTCACACATACAGTCCAAGGACATGGGTTTGAGGCCCCACATGGTGAGGGTATATGTGTGGGGGGGCAACTAAAATGAACAGCTAACTAAATAAAATAGCTTCTCCTTTTAGTGCCTGCTGCCTGCCTACTTGCCTTCAATCCTGCCTGCTTCTTTCCTCTTGAAAAAAAAGTGGTTATAACAGGGAAGGGAAATAGAGGGGAAGAAAGTGGTGGCGGAGCCCACTGGACAATGGTGAAGAACACTTGGCGATTTGGTGGAGGGCAGGGTGTGTTGACATGGATCTGAGGAATGGGGAAACTGCGCATATTGGAAACACATATTTGAGTTTATTTCAATTTGTAAGCCAAACTTAATGCAAAAACAATAGAAGAAAAAGAGCTGGGCTCTGGTAGAGTAGCGGTTAGGTCAATCGCCTCCAAAGGAGCTGGACTACATACCCTTGCGTTTGAATCCCAGGTCCCAGGGGGAAACAACCAGTGTGAAGAACTAAATGAAAATAAAATAAAATGCTTCCTCCTCTCTCTTCGTGCCTGCCTGCCTCCCTGCCTTCATTCCTGCCTGCGCCTAAGAAAGATTGCTCCAGTCACATCACAATATTCAGAGGTGAAATCTTTCTTGTTACTGTCATTTGAACCTTTTTTGTTTAGATGAAGAATATAGTTGTATGTCAAATATCTAAAAAATGAAAAAACACAGGACACTCCCTGAAATTTACTTTTCTCCTTAAAAACATGTAATCCCATAAGCCCTTGCCCATCCGTATATCCTTTTCTCTTCATCCATCATCTTTAGCTTTCAGTCAAGCAATGCTTCTGAAAGTACAGTCTGCAACACATCAGGGGTTCATGTTCATCTGAACCCCATGACTGGGGCAGACCCAGACTCTGCATTTCAAAGACGCTCCCAGGTAAGTTCCACCTGCTGGTCTCATCACACTTTGAATAGCAAGAACTTAAATTTTTTCAGGATCCGCCTTGAAATAATCCCTCTTTAATTTGATTAAGCCCAGAAGAGGCACATTGTCTAATTTTCCATGCAAGGAGCAAATGTTTAAAATGAGCGTGTCTACTACTCAGAAATAATCATATTATTCTTTTTCCCTGGAAATAGGAAGACACTCCTCTTCTCGTCTCTGTCTCCACTTCATCTCCATTTCGGCTTCATCTTTATCCTGTTTTCATCCTGCTCCCCAAACGAGAATACATTCAGTGTTGCCCCAAGTATAACGGCTTTTCTGCTCTTCAGATACCTCTTGCCTTTCAAATGCTAAATAATATCTACAGTGTCTTGGATGGGTATGATGCTTTCTGCCTTACAAAGGGCTGGCATGCACTTCGTCCATAAAAATAAGTTCCTGTCTGGGGAGAGATAGAATAAAAGAGTGAAAAAAGTCGATGGACTTTGGAAGTTCATCTAGGCACAAATCCTAGCTCTGCTAAATATGCTAGCTGGGGCGGTATTTTTAAACACTTGGCTTCAATGTTTTCATTTTGCATGCGAACGTGTGTGTGTGCCCGTGCGCTGTGCGTAAATACCTGCATAATAAACTATTTGGGTTAAGGCTGGCCTGGTGAGATTTCAGAGGACAATGACTAGACTAGACTCACAACACAGAGGCCACGCGTGTCTTCTCCCTACTCCCGTCGGACCCACTCCTTTAATCCTACTTCTTTCACTAGGAATCTCTCATTGCCCCTCGTCCTGCAAAAGCAGTTCTTCTCCAGCCTGACAACTGGCATCAGACCCCATGTCCTCCTTCCCTTTTTCTCTCCCAATTCCTCCAGAAGACCTCCTGCTTTTGTGACATCTGCTGCTGGTCTTCGACACCTAGATTTCAAGTGATCCAACAAGACACGATGACACATGTAAGAAAAATAACACCAGCCCTTTGAAGAAAACCGAAATCAATTTCCCTCCCCCCATCCAGCCTTCCTTGAGTTTTCTTCTATTCCAGCTGTTATCTTACCTCATCTATCATACTCAGAAATCCATACGTCTACTTTAAATCACTGTTTCTCAGGCAACAGCCAGGCCACTTAGCAAGAGTCTAAAGCAAGCCAATATAATACTTTGCCCAGAGTGGCATTTGGGCAAAGGTTACTGTGTCAGAGTAGGTTAATTGTTCTAAGAAGACTTACTTTTACTATAATTATCGATTACCATGAAGTAATTTTTAAAAAGCTACTATTTATTAAGCGCCTTCTGCATCCCCTGGAACCTTTTACAAATGCATCTTAGTTCATCCTCATCACAACTCTGCCAAAGAGTTTCCAGTTTTAAGGACATTTAAAAATCAAGTTGGTGTAATTACTTGCCCAGAGTTAGAAGCTGATGATTGGCAGACTTGAAACTGTTCACCAAGCGCCTGTCATCATTTCACAGTTTAGTTACAATTCTTTTTTAAATGTAACTAAGGTGTAGCCAAGCAGCGTGTGCTCGTTTTTATTTTAGAGACCTTCTTCTTGCCTGTATCACTCTGAGACACTTAAATGTGACACAAGAAACAGTGCAGGGACAGACCACGCAACTTGTGAGCTTTTGGGGGGTGTTGCATTAATGTCTCTCTCTCTCTCTTTTTTTTTTTTTCTTAAGGAAAGGTGCAGGCAGGAATTAAGGTGAGCAGTGGCAGGCAGGCAAGAAGAGGAAGAGGAAGCATCTTGTTTCTTTAATTTAGTTGTTAATCTTGGTTCTTTCCACCCACCCCAGGACACGAACCCAGGACTTTGGGATGTAATGTGGGCTATGCCCAACCATTCCTCACGAGGGTGCCCCCATTCTTCTTGTTTCTTTGGTGGAAGGTATGTACAATCCTGGCTGCCAGCATCCTGGGAGCTCAAAGGGAAAGTGGGCGTGAAGTCTTGCTGTTCAGTAAACTGACTTTCACTGAATCTCTAGGTCCAGCCTCTTCCCAATGACCACTACTGGGCAAACCTTGCAAGAAACCTAACTCCTAGATTCAAAACAAAACACAATACAACACCACTACTACTAGGGAAGTGATCTTACGACTCTACTGACTAACTCTGAAAGCATCCCCTGGATGACGCTAAGTGAAATTAGTCAAAAGAACAAAGATGCCAGATGACCTCACTCATAGGTGGAAGGTGAAGAGACAAAACAAAGGAACAGATGAAACCAAACCAAGCCTTGGATATTTGCAACACAACTGAGGTCAGCAGTAGGGAATGGGACAAGGTGGAGGCAAATGGTGATGGAGCCCACGGGACAATGGGGAAGAACACTTGGTAATGTGGTGGAGGGCAGGGTGTGTTGGCATCTATCTGAGGAATAGGGAGCCTATACATAGGAAGTTATTTTAATGTACAGAATGATTACTATAATAAAAATAAGATACATAAAAATATAGAAAAGCAAAACATCCCCTGATTTCAGCCCCATTCCAAAGCACTGTTTCCAGAGGGTCTTATTACTTTCATATCTTGATACCCCAGAGTCCTCCTCTGCTGTGTGGCTACTCCTCGTCATCTTCTCCCACACTGGGATCTTGGTTTCTACTCTTCTCTGCTGTGCTCCATCAACTATTGCCTGTTCATTCGCTTCCCAGCTTCCAACGCTGTGTCGATCTCCCCATTTGCTATGGAATCCTCTCTTACTTTCTTTGTCCTTGAGCACGGTTTCCAAAGCCCTTCACATCATTTTAGTGGGGTTTGCAGAGAGAACAGGAATACATGTGAGAATTTGTCTGCCATCTGTAACCAGAAGTCCCAAACATTATTATTTTTTCTTTCTTTTTTTTTCTTTCTCTGGCCCTGGGTCTCAAACCTGGGTCCTTGGGCTTTACATGGCTTGCACTTTAGCTGCTGAGCCACAGGGAGGCGCCCAATCTTTATTCTTGTTTAGCAGTTACTTTAGAATCATAATGTATTAAATATTATCCCCGAAATCAGTTGACGTTCAAATGAACAGAGACCAGTTAGGTGATAAGCCCTCTATAGTATTTCATAAAACAGTTGCCCAGATATTTTGAATATGTCACTGAAACTTTTAGGACTAGAACAGAAGGAAGGAAAGAAAGAGACAAAGAAAGGAGAAGAAATAGGATAGAATGGAAAATATTTCCCCAACTTTTTAAAAATCACACATGATAAACTTCATACTTTACATATTTTTATTCGCTCATCATTTATTCACTTTAATCATTGTATTCATTTATTTATCTTGGGCTTCCCTAGTAAGTAGCCTAAAACAATTCTATTTTCCTACAATAACTATCTTGGAATCTGGCTTCCAGAACCAATGGGAAGCAAAAGCTACACTTCCAATGCTAACAGTGGAGATTGTTTTAAACCCAAAAGCTGCCCTTATAAATATTACATTCCAGAAGAGCATTTGTGCATCTTTACATGTCCTATGTATCTTTTCGAGACTTGGAGTCTGTTGTCAATATTGACTGAAAATCATCAGTGTCAGACTTGTGATTTTTTTTTTTTTTTTTTTGAGGGGAAAATAAAGAAAAAAGGGGGACTTTTTTTTCTCTTGGCATAAAATCAAACATTCAAGTTCACGTTCGCTGCCTTTGAATGGCGTCTCTGTGGTGGGCTCTCTTTGCTGTTCCTACTCTATGATTTGCTAAGCCTCTGTACTTTGCATCCCAGGACATGGTTTAGAGTATTCGGGGAAGGGAATGGCTAAGGAAAGTGTGATTTAGATCTCAGCTCCCAGATTGCAAATTGCCTTTCTGGGACCATATTGGATCAATATGACTGCTGCTTAGAATGTGGGACTTGGAAGTTCAGCTCTGGGACTTGGACAGAAATACTGATTTCTATGTTCACTGTGGGCACCCTTGACTGTATCTTGGATGCAGAGGTGCTGATAGATGGAGAAATCTCTGAGCCAGGATATGTCTGTATGGACCAGGAAAATATCTGTGGATTCAAAGGAAAGCTATGAGCATGTCTGACAGTCCAAGGAGCGAAATTCACCAAAGAGCGTATTTATTATCACACAACACAAAGGACCATGTGAATTGGGTAATACGGGCTCCCTGTACCATTCCACAGTTCAGTAGAATTTGTAAAACATAAAGGATGTAGGTCTCTGCCTGCGTTTTTCTATTTCTAACATAGCCTGTGGTGACGCAATGCTACAAGAGACTTCTCTCTAGTTGTGGCCATGCTCTGACTTAGTTTCTGGGTTATTCGACTTCCAACAAATCTAAAACACTCAGCTAGGAGAGATTAGTTGTCCAGGGCTTGACTGAATGCTCCATAGATCAAATTAAACAAGAATTAAAGAAAATAACTGTACTACAGTTTAACTCTGTGATTTCACTGAGTAAGAGCAAATGTTTCTGTTTCCTAACAGTAACAGATTTTTTTTTATCTCGATTTATAGTTATTTCAGTCAGTTAAACGTTGATGCTCTCTAGATGGAATTAAAAATGATAGGACACAATAAAGGTGAATGCCTTGACAAATCTGAATTGCATCTTTGCTGGATATTGCTCCATATTTTTTAAAAAGTATGGACATGCCACATAATCAGTTGGATGAAATTGATTTTTAATCGTTTTGGTGAGTCAGACTTAGACCATTTGTCGCCCCCTGGTGGGGCAGAGGTGAGGTCAGTCACCTCTAAAGCAGTATGGATCTCACATCCCTCTGCCTTCGAGTCCAGGGTCCAGGGGGAAACGCTCAGTGTGAGCACCTAAATACAAATCACATAAAACGCTTCTTCCTCCTCTCTCTTCCTGCCTGTCTGCCTACTTGCCTTCATTCTTCCCTGCACCTTTCCTTGAAAAACAAAAACAAAAAACCTATACCATTTGAAAGAACCCCAGGTTAGTAAGCTGTAAATCTAGATTAGCTGATAAGTAGGTAGAAAAGGCAGCCTATGCCAATGGGAAATCTTTTGCATTTATTTGGGTACACTCGAGAATCATAATACAAAATAATGTTCTTGTAAGGCTTTTTCCTTGGTAAGATAAAGAAGGTAATGTAAACGTAAAACTAGTATACTCATTGGGAAAGATGAAGAAAAATAAAGCGATTGCAGCAGATGGTTTCCAGCTTCGTATTAAGATAATCCATTCATCAAAAATGATTTGCTCCGATTTCTTAAAGATTTTCTGTGGTTCTCATGCTCGTTCTCCAGAACATTAAGTTGTTCATGAAACACTTCAAAACCTAGTTCTGGAAATAGCTAGTAATGAAACAGGGCAGGATGAATAGTGTTATGTCAGTACCTAGAATCCACATGCGTTATCACATGCTCGGATTACCAGCATATGTATTTAGAATATGCCCATTCTACTGAGTTTTCACAAGTCCATAGGTGCCATTTCCCCTCCCATGCTTGTTTCAGACAAATAAACATTTGAGATCTCAAGAAACAGATTCCCAGAATAAAATAAGGCTTAACCAGCAATGTCCCCAATGTAAAAATGTCAACCCAACCGAATATAATATTAGAATCGCAAATACAGATGCATAGTTTGCAGAACACAGCAGGAGTAGATGTGCTGAAACTCAAAATTCCTGAGAATGACATAGTTTAGCAAAGAGAATATTTATGCCTAAAATCAAAATAATCTCTCCCATCAGCTCTAACCTATTATTATAAATGCATTCTGTTGTAAATGAGAAGCAATAGTGAAGCTCTCCAGAGACATAGAATCATTGCCACACTTGAAGTCCAGTGATCCTGATATCATTATATTCATTATTAATGAGTATTCATAAGACTAAGTTTTCCAGGATTCACTTTCTCTTTTAATATTTAAAATTAGGGTAACTCTTCTTGTATCACTTCTAAGGCCTTCAAAGCTAGAGTTCAAGAATCTTTTCTTTCATTTGTAATCATGGATTCACAACTTCTTGATATAATGTGTGAATTCCTAAGGCTGAGAAAACGAAAGAACTGGGCCTGTCAACAATTTGGGGTATAAAAACTTAGAGTTCCTGATTTGATCTCTCCCTCTCCATTCTGATTTCATGGCTTATAGCACCATCTGAAAGTTCGAGAAACTAAACTCAGCGAGTAGGATTCCTTCAGCATCTTGTGACAAGCCCTTTAAAAATTCACCACATTCTCTCAAACAGAGTTGACCATTACTCTGCTAATTTATGTTAATACATTCTTGTAATGGTCAGAATTCATGTGCTTGGCAAGATGGCCAATTTTCCACAACATACGATAATGCTTATTTTCCTATTTCTGTAAGAAACAACTCAAGTTTATTCGATTATTCTATGATCATGTTTATTCTATGTTGATTTATATGCCTGTATGTATGTATGTGTTAGCAATAGGAAGTCAGCAATCTTTAAAGTACTTTCAAGGCAGCATTTTACTTAACTCTGACTCAATGTTCTTGAGCTAAATAATACGAACCTAATGTAGTTTAACAGTCCATTGGGTACAATTTTCTTTGGGGTCTTGGCAGATAATATGATGGATTGAGTTTGAACTTTGATCGTGCTAAGGCTTGGGAAAGACTGAGACCTTTCCCGAACGAGACAGGTAGATTTATCACGAGTGGTTTTAGCACAGGTTATTGTGAGGATATTAAGTTAGTAATATACAGAAAAACGAAAGGACCAGCTCCACTGACTAATATGTGACATTAGCTGGAACAATGAAGTCATATCAGAGTTTCCTTTAGTCCAGAACAGAGTATGTAATTGATTTGTGGACAGTTCGGGAGTAATACTAAAGAGGTTTGATTAATTCAAGTTCAAGAAAAGGTTATAATCATTAGCAGTCTAAAAGTACTCCCCAAAGAGAAAAAAATAAAAAGGTATTGCCAGATAGTAGGAGCTTTTAGCACAAGCTGGGACAAAAAAAAAAAACCCAAAAACTGGTGGTTGGGAGAACAAAGTTAAATCATCTATTCTTTATGAGTTTCTTGATATAAAATGTATTCCCTAATGTTGAGGAGCAGCATCTTCACACCAGTCCACTTTTTGTTTTATTTCTTATCCCATTTATTTTTGATTGGATGTTCATAACGTAATATTTCCAAGGGCCACATAGAGTCGTTTTGCCCTTGAAAAGGGAGACTGGTGTGATTTCTGTTTGTTTGTTTTTTTCATTTAGTGCCCTTGGCATTGGCATTCCTGTTTTCCCAGCACAAAAAAGAAAAATTATTTTAATGTGAAATTGACTGGTGGTTCATTCCAATTCCCTGACATTACTACTAATGAAAAAATACTTAATATTAAGAAATAGAAGCTATAGAACACAATTTTTCTAAAAGCTACCAGCCTTTCTTTGCAGGGCCATGTCAGTCGTGAAGTAATTACACAGTGTCAGCTGAATTGATTGCTATATATACTACAACTTTGCAGTTAAATAAGTGGGCAACAGAATTTACAAAGCTGGATTAAAGACGGTTTGGTGTTTTTTTCACCCTACACCATAACAAAATCAATTTTCAAGATGTTGTATCACTTAAGAGAAAACTGAGCTATACAACAATGATATTGCATTCCTTTTTCAGAAAGAATTTTAGTGCCTATAATTAAATATTCATCAAAGATATGCCTATGCATGCATTTTAAATTGCATCCTCTAAATGGATAAAAATATCCCCTGAGGTAATTCATAGAAATTTAGAATGTTTTATGTGGTCTTTAAAAGTAAAAATAACATCCAAATAGCTTGAACCATATTCTTATTTGTTTATATTAATTTCTGAATAAAGGGTCTGTTTTAGATTCAGCGCTACTATTCAGCTAAGATTATAAAGCTAGGAATGGCTGGATGGGGGAAATGGTGTAAGGGGGAAAATGCTTTGTACGTGAACAGACCTTATTTAAATCTGCGTTCTGACACTTAAGGATATGGCTTACCTTGGGTAAGATGCTTAACTTCTTTGAAGTCATCTGTAAAATAAATATCTACCTTGCCAGCAGGTAGTGGTACATAACGGTTGCACAAAACTGGAGCATAACTGTTAACTATATATATATATATATATTTATAATAAATATAATGTACACTTATATGATATATATACACATATATATTAAGGAAAGGTGATATATATTATACACATAATATTATATATATATATATATATATTAAGGCAGGCCGGAATGAAGGTGAGTAGGCAGGTAGACAGGAAGAGAGAGGAGGAAGAAGAACTTAACTTTATTCAGTTGCTCATCATTGGTTGTTTGGTTGTTTCCTGGCCCCGGGTCTTGAACCCGGGAGCTTGGGACTATGTGGACTGCGCTTGGCTTAAACCACTAGGCCACCAGGGTGCACCTAAAAATATTTTTTCCTTTCTCCCATTCACATAATGAAAAGGCGACCCTAGACTAATGACCTCTTTTTAAATCCCTTATATAAAATTATAAAAACCATCTTTTGTATTTTTACATGATCCTTTGCTTCCAGTTTTCTTGAGTTATAAACCACATACAATCTACCCATTGAGTGTGCACAGTGCAAGGGTTTTTCATCTCTTCACAGACTGAGAATCCATCCCCACAATGAATTTTAGAGCAGTTGTATCACCCCCAAAAAGAAAGCCCCTCTCCTTTAAGTCATCACCCTCCAAGCCTCCCATCCTATCCAGACAATCATTCATCTCCTTTTTTTTTTCTTTCTCTGTGGGTTTTCCTTTTCTGGACATTCTGTATAAATTAATCCTACAATATGTGGTTCTTTATCACAGATTCTGTCCTTATATGATGTTTTTAAAGTGTATCCATGCTGAAGCATGTAATGGCACATTCCTTTTTTTTCAAGTGTACTTATTTGTTGCTCATGCCATGTGAGAACTGCATCACCCACTGAAATGGGTACATGAGTGACTCTCCTATTTAAGTCCTTCTCAATGGACACTCAATGTTTGATGTGAAACAAAAAGACTAAAGGCTTGTAGTGACACAAATGCAAATTTACTCAAAATTGGTCTGAAAAGTTGACCCTCTCCATTTTTTGCACCATCTAATATCATTTTGAATTAAAGGACAAGTGCAATGAAAATGTGGATTGCAATATGAGAAGTAGAATGTACATTGAACTGTTCAGTTTCGATGAGATTTGGGTAGAATTGAGTCCAGAGATCCTTGAGCACATACTCTCTCCTTGCGGTAACACATTCCATTTTATCACTGAATAATATTCCATTGTTACCAGACTGTATTTCTCATTTGTCAGTTGATGGATGGACATTACGTTTGCTTCAGCTTTTTGGTTATTAGAAAGAATGCTACTATGGACATCGTGTATACATTTTTGTCTGCACATGTTTTCATTGCTCTTGAGTATATATGCCTATGCATAAGGTTATTTAACCATTTGAGAAATTTCCAGATTGTTTTCCAAGACATTGGCAATAGTTCCGACCAGCAGTTAGTTGACAGTCTCAGTTTTTCTATATCCTCCCCAATGACTGGGTATCATCTAATGTATGTGAAATGATATTTTATTGCAGTTTTGTTTTGCCTTTCCCAGTGGAATATGATGTTGAGTATATTTTCATGTGCTTATTGGCTGTGGATATATCATCTTTGGTAAAATGCCTCTTCAGGTTCTCTGTCCATTTAAAATTGAGTTGTTTGCTTTTTTATTATTGAATTATAAGGGTTCTTTATATATTCTAGATGAAAGTTCCTTTCAAAGATGTGGTTCTCTTTTCCCCCATTGTTTTCCTATTTTCTCTCTCTTAAACACCATCCCAAAATACTTATTATACCACTATTTGCAGATGTCATATTTTGGAAATTTTAACAAAAACATATTTGCATCCTATGGAGTCTACGTTTAATTAAGTAACAGGCATCTCTAAATAGGTTTACAATGCAAGATTTCTTTGTCATCATAGAGATCCTCCTTTTCATGTTGCACAAATCACACATTTTGGGGGCAGCAATTTGGCTTAAGTTCTATTAGGTGAGTATTGAAAAAAAATCTCTGATATTTGTGTCAATTGAACGTAAATATGCACAAATTATTTCCAAACATACTTTAGAAGCAGGAGTCATTTTTTGGACACGAATTTGTCACTTACATTTTCTTCCCTGGTAGCTCCTGTTATTTCCTTACCTCTTCAAACTACAGAGAACGTCACTGGAAAGGGTGCCATAATTGATTGGAAAGCTTCGGCTTTTTGCCATACCACATCCAGAGTGCAAGAAAAAGGCAGGTGGCATGTTGTTGCCTGGTGATGGTAGACGAATATCAGTGAGGGCCTGTGAGTAACTGGCACACACAGGACACACAGGTAGTCAGCGTGTTGGTTGATGAGGTGAATTCCCTCCCTCCTCCAGCTCACATTGTATAATGCAAGTTTGAAATACTCAATGTTTCCATGATAAGCTTGTCAAGAAATATAATCATGCCTTATGTAGTCCAGGGGTTCAAAGATTTACAAAATCATTTCAGGCCTTGGTCTCAGCGAGGTAACCCAGAGGTCCGCACATGGTCATAATGCGAAAGGATGAAAGAGGTGATGAGTGTTTCTCAAAGCGTGGTTCAAAGATCGCCCTGGTGAAAAGACCAATTGCAGACCCCAACTGCAGTCAACAGGCACCAAGATTCAGAGGATGTGTCTCGAGAATCTGCATTTTTAAATCATTGCTTCTTTTGACCCTCATTGATTCTCAAGTTTGTCAGCCACTGGCTTAGTTAGATATATTTCGCAATGAAAAACACAATGCGCAATTTTCTTCACCTGTTTGAACTTGCTACCTCACCTTCTAAAAAATATCTGATTGTTTAATAATGAATTGATGTCAATTATTCAGGACCTTGTCTTACTCAGAGTAGGCACTCAGTAAAGGGTAGTTACTATTATCAGCTTTTTTTTTTTTTAACCACATCTCTGGGGGTATTCTCAGAAAAATTGGTGGAGAGGACATTTAAGTGGATCAAACAGTATAAACAAAGCAGTGAGGACAATCACGCTACAAATAATCACTCACTATCACTCTGTAGAGTGTATGAGTGGAAGTAGCAATAAATAAATCTAGAGTAGTAGGATTGGACTAGCTAAAAGGACCCCCATACTCAGAGTACAGAGTTAGGGTTTTTCACAGCAAGCCATGAAGTCATTGAAGACAGGTTTTTGATTCTGATTATAAAAATTTTCAAGCATCCTCAAAAGTAGAGAATACTATAATGAAGTTATAGGCACGCATGGCCAGCTGCAATAATTACCAGCATTTTCCACATTTTGCCCTTTTCCCCAGCTTTCATATCATTTTTCTTTCCAACCTCCACATGCAAAGTTCTTCAGAAACTATGGACAATTATCCACTGACAATTTAGACAACCTAGAAGAAAAAGCCCCATGGTAGCCTTTTTGTAAGGTGTCTCAGGTATAACCCATTTTCAAATGACCTGGTGACAAATTTGATCTTTGTATTCTTTTCCAGTTTTGATTGCTACAAATCATCTAGAAATAGTAATTGTAAAGTTTTTTCTGGGCTCCGCGAGGAGAAAAAGTCAATTAGACAAAAAAGTCGAATAATCAGGGCTTTATTGGATTCTGCACACCCGGGCGAAGTTCCCAAGGCCGCAGAATGGGGCTGGGGAAGTTGTGCCTGAACAAAGGGGAGAGGGCTCTTTAAGCAAAGGAATTTCGCTGGCTTCCTACGTCGCGATTGGGGATTGGCCCTGTGAATCCAGGTGTGGGGGTCGCATCCCTTATTCTGATGTCATCCACCTTTTTCCCGAGCTTGGCCTCCGGGCATACCTGCCGTCCCTTCTTTCTGAGCCAACCTAACAGTAATCATCAGCTAAAATGGATACTCCAAACACTTATGAAGTGGGTCTCACCAGAGAAGATTTTTAGTGTCATTATGTGGAGTGACCCACTATCTATAGGCCCAAAAAGTGGTTGGTTCACTGTTGTTTTTTGCACTATCAGTACGTGACCTATGATCTCTTTTCTTAGGTAGGGCAACCAATGCCTTTACCTAGTCATAATCTTTATTTAACACTCTAGAATTTGGCTGTTCATTTGTCCGTCATTCACACAGGATTCCAGAGGCCAACATTTTGACTCTTCTGATTAACATCCAATGAGGTTCGATTTAGTGAATTAACAGTGTTTCTGGCCTGCATTTACAATGTACCTTCATTTGTCCAATATAAGACACCAATCCAAGCACTATATTCCTGATGATGCAGACACGCTGTGCCTCCTTTAGTCTTCTTAAGTAAAGAAAGTCACTAAGAAGTGGTATTTTCTCAAAATGAATTCTACCATTACAAGGAACCAATCTTAGAGGTCTTGGACTATTTTGTTGATGATTGTCTGTGAACAAAGCAAACAACTATTGAAGTGATGTTGTTTCAAGGATAACGATGTCACTGACTGAACTTCTTCAATTCTAAGACACACTTTAATTGTAAGAAGCATGATAATTTTCTCCTCAAATATGCTTACAAACAAGGGCAGTCTCTTACATAACTTATACAGCTGGAAATCAGGAAATTAACATGGATGCAAAACTGCCTTCTGATCTTCAGATCTTATTCAAATTTTGCCAACTATCGCCCCCAAATATCCTTTATTGCAAAATAATCCACATCAGAACTCTTCATTGTATTTAATGATCACGTCTCTGTAGTTTCCTTAGTTGGATCCTTGGTCTTTCCTTGACCGTCATCACCCTGGCACTGTGAAGATCACAGATCAGTTCCTTTGTAGAATGTCTCTCAGTTTGAATTTGTCAGAGGCTTCCCCATGATTAAATTCAGGATATGCACCTTTTGCGAGGCCCACTGAGACGTGTGTGTTCTTCTTACTGCATTCTGTGAAATGGTAGACAATTTAGATTTTTCAAGTTACTGATGATATTCACATTAACCACTCAGTTAAGGTGGATGACAGGCGTCTGCTCCAAAGGGCAACTTTTTTGCTTTTTAATTAATGAGTCGTTTGTTCGAAATGACTGTGAGACTGCAAATACTCCATTCAGTCATCCAACCTTCATTTATTCATTTATTCGCTTATATTAGCATGGAAGAAAGAAAACAAGGAAAATAGGAAAAGACAAGGCAGTCCCTAATGGCTAGTTTTCTAAATCACTTTGGATCTGCAAAACAAAGGTGCAGGGTGGGGTAGTCATTGGGATGAGGTGGGGTGGGGTGGGATGGGAGAGGCAGCCTGGCTCTCCATCTAATCCTGTAAGTGCTAGGTGTTTGAACTAGCCCTCTCTCAGAAAAGGATGCCCAGGCATCAGGGCTTAAGTCAGGCTCTTGCATTTGTCAGACTTTACATTACCTACCCCTTGCAAGGGCACCTAGTGAGAGCTTTGCCTAGCTAGCCCCTCACCCACCCATGCATAGATGCCTTTTTGGGGCCTATAGATCACCACCAAAATCCTGCACTATTTCCCTGTCTCCTGGCCTGACCTGAAATGGATGGACACCCTCTTCTTAGCAGCTGGACTCCAAAACCCCACCGAAGGCCAAAACTCTGCACAGATTCTTTCCTCCTCTGCTTGGTGTCTGATCCCCCAAGAGGACCACTTTCCTGCATGGACGCTCTCTTCCTCCCTGTTCAGGTCTGACAATTTTCCCCATTAGCTCTCCTTACCCAGGCCTTGACTCCACCCCTGCCCCGCAGGGCCTTGCACTCTGGCTTTTTTGCAAAATAAATCGACAGGAATTTATTCCTCCCACCCCCAGCAGGTAGCTTTAGGATTCATCCCCTAGTATGTGTGGACAGTTCCCCATTGTTCTGGATGAATAATAAACTACACGGTCAAGTTATACAGAAGTCAACCTTGGAACAAATTTTAAAGAACATTGAAAAAACATGCCCCGAGGGCAATTTTTTTTTTCTGCCTCTTAGAGTTATCTAGACTATTCAAAAGTTCTCTTAACACTGCTGTGACAGGGTTTATTGATAATAGTGAAAAGAATAAGACCAGCCTAAATTTCTCTCAATGAAGGATTAAATAAGCCATAGCATATACATATAATGAAATATGATGGAGTTCTTAAAAAGGAATGAGAACACTGATATGGAATGAAAGGGATAGAATGGGGGAGAAAACTGATAAACAGGATTGGCATTAAATAAAAATACCTGCATAGGGGTGGACTGCAGAAAAACTAGTTACTTAACCTAAGGGATAGGCCAGATGGGAGGAAGAAATATCTGCCAAACAATTCCCCACTACCTGGCTTCTATAAAATCAGGGGTCATCTCTCAGCCTTGCCTCCTCTTCTCTTTCTTCCTTTTGCAAGAAAGGCCCATGCTCACTCTTGAGAGTGCTTTTTCTCTTTGTCTTGAAAAAATGTTTCTGACTTATGAATGTTTTGAGTGGTTCTGAAATTGCTTTTGGATACTGAACTCAAGAACCTAATACATGAGGTATGGAATAACTGGGAGGTGAGACAAGGGCTCAGGGCTGGGACTCGGGGTAGGAGATGGCCAGCCCCTCCTGGGATCAGGCTGCCATGTCACCTGGCCAAGATCAAGCTGGGGGATCCCTTAAAACGGAGGCATCCCTCCTTGTTCCTCTGCCAGCCTCCAGTGCTTCCGGTGTTTCGGAATAATATTAGAACCCTGATGGGTTCTATCTATGCCCACATCAGAATATCTAAAATATATTGTTAAGCTGATAAAACAAGGTTAAAAAAATCATGTTATAAACTTGCCTATAAATGTATGTGTAGAGATACTTATTTGGAAGGCCATAGGCTGCTATATTGATGGGTTATTTTCAAGGAGATGCCTACTTTCACTTTTTTTTTTTATCATTCTGCACCAATAAATTTTACAGAACCATGGATTTCTTGTCTAGTCTAGAGAAAATGATCAGATACTCTTATAAAATAAGTTACTGCAATTGAAAAGGATGGAATGTGGGCATCAGTAGTTGACATAACTAATCATACTAAGCCAATCTCCGGGATGGCTTGGATGTGTGTTGGGGAGATGGGAGGAAGAAAAAGAAAGGAGAAAGAAGAAAGTTGACGACGACTTGGTTTTCTTTGAGCTATTCTTAGGCGCTTTCATTTTTCCTTATAATAAGATACTTGCCTGGTCAGCTGAGTATCCTCAGTAAATTTAAAACATAAGTCTTAGCAAAAGAAAATGTTGACCCTTAAGAAAAAGACCTAGGTTCTAAGAACGGGTACAGCTTTTGCCTGCTCAAAGTAATATTAGTAATGTGAGGGGCCTCATTTTATATTTCAGTCCCAATTAATTTTACTCTAAAAATAAACAGTATTGCTCTCATTGATAAGGCCGAAATGTGTTTCATTAGAAATAGTTCAGAAGAAAGCACTTGAAATGGGGACATGTCTATTTCTGGGAAATAGCTCTGTGCATAAAATGAGCTACGAGGGAAGATCGCTCATTTTTTCTGCCCTATTCCCTTAGTGTTTACACATTTTATACTCTCCATCTCAATTTAGGGCCACATTATTTTTTTAATTATATGTACACACACTTAACCTTATGCAAAAGAAAATCAAGTACTTTTTTATATGAACACTTTATTTTACATTCACAGTGATCGGTTTAGGTCTAATTTTTTTTTGTTACATCATAAGTTTTTCTCTGATGAGAAAAATGAGTAATGTAAATTTTAGAACATCCTGAAAATACAGAAACATTTTGAAGAAGAAAAACATCACCTGCTAATTCTGTCATTCATAAAGTAGCACTGTGAACATTTGCTTATTATCTCCTCCATGCATTTTTTAATGCCTTTTTGTTTCATTTGATTGAAATGATACATTTTTCATGTTCCCTTTTACATTTAACCTCATAACATGGTATTCCTTGTTTTCACAAGGCTTCATAAATATAATTCTTAATGACAGAATTTTGCCATAATTACATAATTTTGTCAAAGTACTGATTGTCTCATAATTTTAAACTTTCAATTTTTCTCTACTTAGGTCATACTATACACATATCTTTGCATAATAAACTTTTTTTTCACTTAGATTATTTGAATTGCTTTCTAGAAGTTAAGGGCAATAAGGAACATTTTCAAGGTTCTTGGTCTATATTATAAAATTGCTTTTCAGAAAGGTTTACTGTTTTATTTATCATATATAATGATGACATTGTGTCTCATGTATCACAGCATTTCTGCTTATCGGTAACTTCAAAAATACATTTTAAATAATGTTATTATCTTGCATGCAGAATGAATGCCTTAAACTATTTGTGATTATGTGGAGGCACTAATATGCAAATAATATCAGGCAGGCTGGAAGAGAGAGGAAGAAGCATTTTATTTATTTTATTTAGTTGTCCATCTTGGTTGCTCCCACTGGTCCCTGGTTGCAAAGCTGGGTAAACTTAATCATGACGTCACCAGGGCATGCCTCCTGCCATTTCTTAGAACATTTTTTTTTGTATTAATCCAGATCTTAGAAGTAACAAATCAAAACCCAGAGGTGTTAGGTGAATTTCCCAAGGCAACAGAATTATAAATGTTAATTTCTGAAAAGGTACAAAGGTCAAGGGCCATCTGTCTATTTTAGAAAGTTAGTTGCCATAAAAGAAATTCATTTTGCAATTCCTAAGAACTCTAAAAGTCCCTCCTTTAATTGATTTTTGTAATAGAAATATTTGCCACCCTAAGGCATCTTCTATGCTAATTTTAAGAGCCGTAGAGACACAATTCTATTTTAAATTTTATTCAATGGCAAAGGTCAAGAAAAAAAACAACTTTGGAGTTGGGATGTGGGAGTCAGAAATGTTGGGATGTGGAAATCACAAACAGAGATTGGATAATGAAAGTTTGGAAAATGAAAGTTTTGAGACATGAAAATAGGAGTTAGACTATAGGAATAAAAAGCTTGAGGGTACAGAAGTCAAAAATGGTAGGATGAGGGTATAGATTTTAAAATACAGGAGCTGAACTGTGGAATTGAGGATTCATAGACTATGAATGAGCTCTAAAACTCAGAAGAATGGAAGAGTCAAATAGTCTAGTCACAATGGAGCAGCTTCTGTTAGATTAGTCCTTCTACAGAAAACAAACATATCATACATGAATATACCTATCCAATAATGTATTATATCTATGATAACTATAAATAAATGTATTTAACATATAAATAGCTATACACACATGAAGCAGGTATCTTTAACAACTGCTGGAAGGCACCATAGAATAACCCATAAAGACAAAATGTAACTGTCTTCAACCAGAGGACATGAAAGCACAAGAGGTGAGAGCTACATTCACCTCACGTTCCCATGTGCCCAGAGCATTTCCACAAGATGATGAGGACAACAGACTGAAACAGACAACAGAAACCTCACTAGTATAGGAATAGAGATGGGAATTTGGGAACAAAAGAAGTTGGGATTTGAGGGGCAAAATTCTAGGCGGTAGTAAACTTTGAATGTCAGTCCCTAAATTTGTGCACAGATTTTCACTCAGATTATCAAATTTTAATATACACATGCACAGAGAACGATTTAAAGAAACTCAGCAAAACAGCAGCTCCCAGAGGGCTCCACAGTATTGGGGAGACAGTGTTCAAACCCCATAAACGGGATCTTGGCAAACGTCCTAGGCTTTTAGCTGTATGGTCTAATAAGGACAACGACCTAGGAATAAGGAAATAGGCCCAAATAAATCTGAATTTAAAGGCCTAAAAGCAAACCTCAGTAGAATTAAGGTGATCCACTGGCATTCTGTTTACTACAATAAGAAAACTTGAGGCACACCCAGGTGCTCTTATACTTAATATACCCTGATGAACAATTAAAATAAAAGAAATATAATGCTTCCTCCTCCTCTGTCTTCTTGACTGCCTACTCTCCTTTATTCCTGCCTGTATCTTTCCTGTAAAAAAAAAAAAAGAAAGAAAACAGCCTTCTTTAGAGAAAACTGATGTAGCCAGTTTCTGCAATTTTTCTCCCATGCTATTTAACACTCAAGAAATTATGAGGCATGTTTTGAAAAATAAGATCAATTACTAAAAACCAGGAGGACCCAAGGTGATTCAGATAGTGCTGTGAGAGGTAGGGGCTTTACATAATAGAATTAAAATGAAAAGAGAGGAAAGACTTTCACTAGCGCCTTGGAACCTATTTAAAGAATGGAAAGGAAGGGGTCATATAAAAATATTGGAACTGAACATATGAAAACTAAAATGAATAATCCACTAGAGGTGTTGTATAGCAGCTCAGACACAGCAGTAACAAATCTCTACTGAATCAACGACTGGAGAATAAAATATTGCCACGTTAAAGCACAATGAGGAAAAAAAGACAAAAATTACAGAAGAGTGCAAGAGACACATGAAATCCTGCAAAAAGGTCTAACATCCATGTAACTGGAGTTCTAAAAGATGAAGAGAGACAGAAGGGGACAGAACAATCCTTAAAAAAATGCTGAAAATCTTCACACAGTTTCCAAAATATCAGGCTCATATTTAAAAAGTATTTTGAATACCAAGTAGGATAATATATTCACACACACACAGAATTATATTACACTCAAACTTTTGAAGACCAAAAAGAAGAAAAATTGAAGCACCTGGTGGTGGGAGGATAACTTTTCTGTAAAAACAATGGCAATCAGAAATCAAGGGAAAGGCATTTTTAAAAAGCCAAAAAGAAAAAAAAAGTTTAGAAAGCCAAAATGAAATTTGATACCCAGCAAAACTGTCCTCTAAAAAATGTAGGTTAAATATTGATTAAACTTATAAATATTTATGTATTTTATTTAAAGTGAGCTGAATGTTGCTAGTAGATCTGAAGTGTTAGAGGTGTTTTTCACACTCAGGGACAATGACCCCAGCTGGAGGTGTCAAACTTCAAGAAGAAATGAAGAGCACCCGAAAAGATTGACTTAGATGCATTTCTGCTCAAATAAATTCTCTTTGCAATGGAATCATTTGATTCAAAATATAAATTCATATTAAATGAAATATAGACAAGAAGTGAGCAGTGAGCTGAATTTGACAACACCGGGCAGACACTGTTTCATTTTAAATGAAGTTGAAAAAGATGGAAGTTGGACTCTGGGAGTCGGGTGTCAAGGGCACAGTTGGCATGTAGGAGTCAAAGGTAATAGCGATTGTGTCATGGCAAGTGGGTGTTAATAGAGAAAATTTGTGGGGACCTAGGAGTCAGATGTCATGGGAAATAGTTGTGCTGTGGAGACTAGGGCACCAGAGTCTGTGGGAGACGAGAAAGTCGGGATCCTGGCTGACAGTTGGCTGGTGGTGGTGGTATGGAAGGACAGAGGTCACAGGTCACGACCCACCCAGGTAGCAGCGGTTGAAACTCGAGAGCTGGGGGCGGTTGAGTCCCGCCCCCGCCCCGCCCCCTCCAGGCCCCGCCCCCGACAGGCCCCGCCCCTTCCAGCGCTCCGAGCGCGGAGGCCGCGCGGCTGAGGCGGCGAGGAGCGGGCGGGAGAGCGAAGGAGCGAGCGGCGCAGGGACCCCGCGGGCGGCTGGGGCTTCCAGGGCGTCCGCCTCCGCTCCCTCCCCTCGGGAGCTCGGGGCCGCCGGCCGGCGCCGCCTCCCGGGAAGATGGCGCTGCACTTCCAGGTCAGTGCGCTGTGCGCCGCGGGTCCCCGCTCCGCCGCCCGGGAGCGCGGCGGGACGCTGGGGTCGGGAGGCGGAGGCCCAGGCCGGCGGCGGAGGCCGCGGGGTCGCGGGCCGGAGCCCCTGGGCCGGGCTGCACCCCGCCGCTCGGGCCCGAGGAAGGGACCGCCCGACCCCGAGGGTGGCGGGTGGCCGAGCCGGGGCCGGGCTGGGAGCGCTCCCCTCGGGGAGGCGCGGATGCTGAGCGGGAGCCCGCGATCCCCACCCGCCGCACGGCGCGCGGGGCGGCTGGGCTGCAGGTGGGAGCCCGCGGGGGCCGGAGCCGCCTCCCCACTGCGTCGCCGGCCGCTGCTCCGACTCAGCCGGCGCACGCTGTGGACGGCGCTGAGCGGGGCCCCGGGTCCACAGAAGGAGGGGCGGCAGCAGTTGGACTTCAATTGGCCCGAGCGGGCCGGTGTATCAGTAGGGAGTTGCGAAGGAGGGCTGTGCGGCTACCCGATTGGAGGAGGACTCGGGTCCGGGCGCGCGCCAGCAGCGCGGTGCTGTGCCGCGCCGCCGGGATGCTTGCCGGCGGAGGAAGGCTCATTTCCATATTCTCTCATATTCTGGAGCTGCACTGGCTTACGCATCCAGCAGTTCATCCCACAGACATTTATGGAGCCCATTCTCCCCTCCCACTGTGTTTCAAGCACTGTGCAAAGTTCTAGGGTAAAGGATTACATCATCTTGTTACCCAGCCCTTGTAGAATTCACAGATAATTACAGTACATATGCAGAATGATAGAATTAATCACAGGAGAGCATGGGAACATTTAAAAGGGTTAATCAGTCGTGTGTGTGTGCGTGTGTGTGTGTGTGTGTGTGTGTGTGTAAGGAGTGAAGCATAGCTGCTGTGCTTCTCAGAAAAGAGATGCTTTGAGCTTCTTTGAGCTTCCATTTGTCCACTTATTAAGTTCCCACTATGCTAGGCCACTCGAGATACAGCTCTAGCACAGCTTTATGATTTCTACCCTTCAAGAACTCACAGTCTTGTGGGTCTTGAAATAACTGTAGGAGTTGACCCGGCGAAGAGAGAAGGAAGGGTTTAGAGAGAAAAGGACAAAAAGCCAAGGTATAGAATGGAGTAAGGTGACAATTTGCCAGAAGTTGGATTTGGCAGGACCATAGGGTTCATCAAAAAGGAAATGGAGCAGGGGAAGTTGTGGATAGCAGGAGATGACCTTGGAAAGGTTGACAGTTTTGTAATATGGTGACAGTGTAAGGATCACATTCTCTTTGTAGACTTCTTCAGGCCTACTGCCATCACACTAATGCATTCCTTATTTAACAACTCTTCCAAAGGGTCTTAACGACTAGCCACTCTTCTGTCACGTAATTGACGACTTCAGGATGTTATAGACCAGGGGATAGTGAGTCCCACACATTACCTTTTGATGCCTTGCCATTTCTGAGGGTCTCCAGGTCAAAAGAATGCTATTTATTACCACTTTATTAACTATGCCTTCTGGGAAGTATTCATAGGAAGAATTTCACAGCAAGAGCTTGAGGACTGTAATGGGTATTCACATGTTCATAGTTCAGGTGTAAATCTTGAGAGTACATTAAAAACTGTGGTAGAACTTTGCAGTATTTTCAGACTTGGAAAGTTGATGTAACATCACCCAGTCATACTTAGATAGAATGTTGGGAAAGTGAACGAATGCCAAAACTCACCATCAGTGTATTTTCCTGGGAATATTTTTCACATTAGTTGTGGACAGCTTAAATGTGGAGTTGGACGAATACAAGATTAGTTTTGAAGGGTAGGAAAAAAGTTCTGAATCTTCTCAATTTGAAGTATTTTCAGCATAGAGGGTCATATTGTTACCAGTTAATTCAAGGAGAATTTATTAATAATAACCAATATATATAGCATTTTAAATTTTCTCTTACTCTTTGAGATTTTGAGTCCCCCCAATTAATTTGAGAGGTATGCATAGATGTGTGTATGTGTATGTATATATATATGTATGTGTATGTGTTGTATGTGTATGTGTGTGTGTGTGTGTATATGTCTCTATATATTTTTAAATCTGCAGACACCAAGTCTTAGAATCGTTGCGACTTAGGCCCAAGGTTGCAGAGTTAGAGCCGGTCCCATGACTCATAATTCCATATTGTTTCACACCTATGTCTTCCTGTCATCTACTCAGCAGGTTCATTAGTTAGAAATTCTGCCGTCTAGACAACGAGCGAAGAAGAGGATTCGTGTAAGGTGAGGTTAGGGCACTTCTCACCAGTCTTTTTCACATCATGACATACCTGAAAAATAGCAGTTCTGTGGCCAGTTGACATAAACAGCTCACAGTCAAAAGCCTAGCTGCCCGGAGGGCAGCGTGTCAACATGGCAGGCATGCGTGTAACCCAGTCAAGGCACATGCATTCTGGTTAGGAAGCTGTGAGTTACCGGTACTCTGTCCCCAAGGAAGTAATGCACCTGGATTTTCTGAGGAGACACCCTAGGTTGGGGTAGGAGGTGGAGTGAGGGAAGATGTGGTGCAGGAACAGGTAAGATGTAGGCACGTTAGAGAGAACAGAGGGATCGTGATGAGGGTCAGGAGATAACAGGAGGGAAAATTTAGGAGACCCATTTGGTCAGTCTTTTTTGCTTTCAGTATTGCTCCAGAATGAGGGAGATCGCCAGGCTTCTTAATGCCCAGCCAGGCTACCTGATTTGATCTCATGTGATTGTGAAGTGTTATACTCGAATACAGCGGTGACATGAGAAAAAGGAGGCTGGGAAGGCTGTCTTGGCCACATGGACTTAGATGGGAGGAATTACGGATAGAAGACCAATACATTGTTCTGTAATTATCAGTATCTGAAAAGATTATTTACAATTTATTATGAATCTGTTATATGCCAGGCATGCTCATGTTTTCTAACCTAATCTTTCCATTTATTTTGGAAGGTGGACATTACTACCTGCAATTTAAAAAAATGAGCTTTAGAAAGGTTAAATAAATTGCTGGAAGTTACTTAATAAATAAGTGACAGGTTTCAAAGATTCTGTTCTCATTGCCAAAGCAGCCCCTGGAGGAAGCCAGGCCAGTGCAGGCCACCATTAGAAAATGCTGTTCTCTCCCGTCTATGACTGTAACGGAGAGGTAACGAGGCTGAGTCTTTATTTAAAAATAATCGGTGGGTCTTCATGAAAGATTAGGTATGTACCTGGAAATAGCTAAATTGCCAGGTTTATCATCGTCAGGTTTGATGGTTTTATCAAAAGAACAGAATTTACTCAGTGCTGTCATACCTACCATTTTAGTTTATTACCGAGCAAGTATACAGATTAAACTTTGTTAAATATAGAGGTAGAGGGAAGGGTCTGGGAGTTCCAGAATAAAGTTTTTGTTGTCTTCAGGACATGTTACTCTCCTAGCCTATATGTATGGGAATATGCACTGAGTACCGCAAACCAGGAAAACTTACCCAGGCTTCAATTTCTGAAATTTTTGCTGGTGCTTGATTAGGTGTAGCAATCATTGATTGGTTGCCCATGTAAGTGATGGGACTGATACCATGTGATCCAAATTCTCCACCTGAAATATATGTTGGTCTTTCTGGTGTGGGCAACCTCCAATTTCAGACTTTCAGGATATAGCCGGTCCCTGACCTGAACAGAAACACTCCTGTCAGAAAATCACAGCTAACCTCTCAGAGTCTGAAGGCCAAAGCCGGGTCCTTATTGAGGGGGCCGAGGCCAAGCTGTACAGGAGGGACTAAGGAGAAGGAAGAGCCAGAGACGGCATCAAGATTGTAACTCTAGATTCTGGCCTAGGCCTCTGAAACTACTGAAAAGAAAGACACACTTGGAGTGGAAATCTGTGTGAAAAAGGTTCAGTTCAGTGTCTAAAATGCTGGGTTGTTTTCAGCATCTTTCTGCATTTCCAAGAGTAAGACATTTGTATGCCATGTATGTTTGTAGGTAGCTGATGACTGAAGTCAGGGTCGTAATGAGACATGAACGTGGGGCCCACAGATTTGTATTTGACTTAACATTGACCATTTACTGCCTTTGCTCTTGAGCCACGACACCCCTCCCCATACACGCACACCCACACACACACACGTGCGCACACAGGCACACTTGATTTCTCAGCCACTGTTAATGGGTGTGCTAAAAATATATGCTTTGCAAAAGTCTACTTTTCAGGATTGGTTTGAAAAGTAAAGAATGGGAATACTTTTGCAAATGTTAAGCGCTAAAACGAATACTATCCATTTAGCTTAGAAGAAAGAATTACAGGAGTCCAAATAAGCTTTCAGTTATGCTCAGGAAAAGGTGGTTAAAGAGAGGAAGAAACAATTTTGGGGAAATGATCAACTTCAAGATGAAGGTATTTTCTATTGCTGGTAAATCAAAAAGGTTAATTCCAGAAGATAGAATAGATACAGAAAAGTAATTGAAAAGAGTTTTAAATTCAGTCGAGGTGGGATTTGTGTGGTTCTTCACTTTCTTTTTTAATTAGGAAACTCTTTTTCCCTTGTAGAACAAAAGCCTTTACTCCCTGCCCCCTGAGCTTTAGTGAGGTATAATTGTCACATAATAAACTGCATGTATTTAAGCTGCAGTTGGATGAGTTGTGATGTATGTATATACCTGTGAAATCATCCCTGTAATCAAAATAATGAATATTAACATCACCCCCAAAAGTATCCTTATACCCCTTTGTAATATCTTCTTGGTGCAAACCTGCACGCCCCATTCTGTTCTGCTTCCCTCACCCCTCGATGAGAAACTTTACTGATTTGCTTTCTGTTACTCTAGAGCCATGCAATATATACTCTTTTTGTCTGACTTCTTTTACCCGGCATTCACCTGTTGATCTATCGATCCATATATGGGAATTACTGTATAGAATGAAGTCACATCGTTTAGAGGTTAATTGTATATCACAGGCAAAGGACAGAAATGTGTCCAGAATAACTTGGAAGAAATTCATTTAGACTGTAGGCAGGGTTGTGTCATTGTCGCCCAGACTGTGGAAATTGGGTGCTGTCTGTTTATGTTTTGATATTTACTCTATGGAAGGTGGGTGATGTCCACTTTCTTTGTTCTACCAATTATTTTTATGGGCTTCTAATGTTGATATAAGCCTTGTAGAAACTTTAATAACTTAAACTTGATTTGTCAACAAATTGAAATGGGATACATTTTTCTGGATCATTTTCATGTTAACCGTATTCTCAGATGTCAGTGTATTAACCTCAGATGCAAATTTTTCAGTTCTCTGAAAAATAAAGTCTCTGTCGATACAGTCTCTGGAAGGTTAAACGCTGTTCCGAAGATTACTCGGTCAGTCAGCAGTCACCACATTGTGAGGTTGCCTCTTTTCAATGTCTAGATAACCTTTTCCACCAGAACGAGGATCTTTGTATTTGTATCCTTTCTCTAAGAAGATTTAATATACTGAGCGCATATTTATTTGTTACTATCACAATGAAAGAATAACTTGATTTTTTCCTTTGTCTCAATCTTTGGTAAGAGAAGGTTCAACCCTTTCTCTTTTTATATCATACCGTCTTGCATTTGTTAATAATTTGAAATCTCTTTGGCCAAAAAAGCTAATTGGTTGCATTGTTGTCTCAAACAAATAGTATTTAAATATGCTACGGACTTGTTCTATGTTGAGGTTCTTTTAATAGATGTAGCAAAACAGAAAAAAATAATTTCCAGAACTTGTCAGTAGTCTATCCTAGTGAGCTTACTTCGGTACCTCTGAGTGATAATTGTTAATACTTGTACTGTTTTCCTAGGGCTTGGAACATTTTACCGTAAACTGAATGGATTAAAGCAAGAGAAATTTATTCTGTTACAATTCTGGAGGCCAGACATCTAAACTAAAGTGCCAGCGGGGTTGATTTCTTCTGGAGGCCTCGAGGGAGACGCCATTTAATGCTTTTCCAGTGGCTGCTGGCCAGTCTCTACCTGTCTTCACATGACCATCTTCCTCCCTGTGTCTCTGCATCTCAGATGTCCCCATCTTTTCTCTTGAGTCACTGAATTTAGGGGCAACCCTAAATATAGGCTGATCTCATCCCGAGATCCTTAATTCATGGATTTGCAAAAACTCTGTTTCCAAATAAAGTCATAATCAAAGATAGTGGGGGTTAGTACTTGGCAGGTTTTTTACGGGAATATAGTTCAACCCATTACAAAATTATTTTTAGGTAATATTAATAATACGCAATTTGCCTTTGTAGTATATACCATATGCCAGAAGTTATGTGGCACTGACTCCAATCCTCCAAATCTATGAGGTAAATGTCATTATTGTTTTTGTTTTGTTATTGTTTCAAAACAGAGCTTGTCACTATTTCTGGCCTAGTTCTTTTGTACTCTGAGTCTTCTTAAAAAACCCTTAGACCTAGATGAATTGATGATAGCAGGATCAATTTGCATTAAATTATTCTGGTTCTGGTGAGCCCTGGTGGAGTAGAGGTTAGGTCAGTCACCTCCAGCGGATGCAGACCACATACCCCTGCTGTCCATGTCTGGGGAGAAAACAGCTGGTGTGCACACCTAAAATGGAAATAAAGTGCTTCCTCCTCCTCTCTCTTCCTGCCTGTCTCTACTCGCCTTCATTCCTACCTGCACCATTCCTTAAAAAAAGAAAAAAAATTCTGGGTCTTATCAGTTCTGAGATTCAGCCTTTCATGTTTATTCAATGAAGGAAGAGATTTCTGAGGTTGATGATGAGTCATGAGAGGGAAAAAGGTAGCTGTTTTCATTTTTGTATTTCTTATGCTTTGAGAAAATATGAGAGGTCATATGTATTTCTAAATCATGAATTTTCTGTGCGTTTTAATATTATGAACAGCTCGTAGTAGTGCTCTGAGGGCTTGTTGGCCAGTGTAAATGGGGGAATTATTTAAAAGGTGGTTTGTTTAAGGTCCTTGATTTATCCGTTTGAAACTTTTTTTTTTTTGTATTTTAATTTTCGCTCTAGCAGAAAACTCCCAAATCTGGGATGTCGGTCTCTGACTTGGATAGGGAATTGGAAAATGGTATAAAGGAACAAGGAAGAAAGAGAATGAAAGAATAGAGGGAGGTGGAGGAGGTCTCATTTCAGTGTTTTTTGTATATTTCTCTTAGGCTGAGGTATATGCATTTCACTAGCTGTAAGGCTGTTGTGTACAATTTTGGGTTAAAAAGGTAAAAAAAATTCCATTATCTTACACATACCTGACATTGAAATCTGTGCCCTTTTTTTTTTTTTTTTTTTCCCTGATTGTTATTCCAGTTCAAAATGAATTAGTTTGTTTTAGTACGAGACCGTTACTAGGGCAAGTGGACACGACCTTGTGGCTCAGGCTGAGACAGCTGGGTCGTGGACCCTGTAAAGCCCAAGGGCCTGAGTTTGGGGTGGGGGAACGGATAAATAAAAATGCTTTTTCCCTCTCTTCCTCCCTCCACCATCCTTTCATCCTTCCTCTTTAAAAAGAATTTGCAGAAAAATTCTCTCAAGCTGAGAGGAATGATCTCATTTTTAAAAAATTCTTTCAGGTTATATCCATCCGTCCTGTATCTGCAGATGAGATTATGTTTATAAACAGAATGAATTATTCTTTGTGCTTGTAAAATACTAGCCTGCAACATGATAGCTAATTATTATTCTGCTAGAAACAACACGAGGTCAAGTCTTAGTCGCTAACAATCCTGACATAGTTTGCCTGTAGCAGTATGAGTCATTAGTTCAAAAGTCCCAAATTAGCCTAGATTTATAATAATCATTTTTTTTTCTTTTTATAGAGAGACCCACTAAAGTTCTTAGAGCTTGAGAAAGAATGTAAATCCGTCTCATGTCTGTGCCTTGTCCGTGATCATTCCCTCCACCCATCGGTCTAGCTTCATTCGACATCTCCATGCAGCCTGTTTCTAAGTCTCACTGACCCTTTAATGTCTTGGAATGATTAGGCCCCATTCTGGGCCCTGGTAAATGCTGTTTCTTTGCCTGGACTGTCATCTTCAGTCTTTTTTTCCCCTCTGGTTCACCCTCTTAGGTCAGCATAAATGTCACTCTTTCACTTTTCTAAGTGGGTTATGGGTTAGACAAGTTTTCCTCTTTTATGTTCTTACTCTTCCATCACAGAGCTGTCACTTTCTAGTCACATCATTTGGGAGTAGAATATATGCCAGTTTTGTTCGCCGCTGTGACCTGCAATAAAGTAAAACTAGTCAGTACACGTTTATTGAGTTGGTGAATACAGGTACAGTATTCGTATCCCTTGTTTCTTGTGATTAACATGTTTAACTTGTTTACACTTGAGTAAACGTTACTTTCTTTTTTTTCCCTTTTCAAGAGTTTGGCTGAATTGGAACTACTGTGTACTCACCTCTACATAGGGACTGATCTTGCACAAAGAATAGAGGCTGAGAAGGCACTCCTGGAACTTATCGACAGCCCAGAATGCCTCAGCAAGTGTCAGCTTTTATTAGAACAAGGAACAGTAAGTATTTGATCACAGCGGTTAGCTGTGAAAGATCAGTGGGCCTGTGTTAATGTTAATGAACTTGTGTCGCTCACTACAAGTGAAAGCTTGTTGCTTGCAGAACAATGACTTACTTCTAGGCTATTGCTGTGTGTCTTTTTATTATAGTTTATTTCATTGTCAAAGAGATTCATTAGGAAGCACCTGCAGGCAAGAGACCAAGAGGTTGAATAAGGATGAATCAAAACAGTTTTTTGAGTCCTCTTGGGCCTTTTTTATGTTTCCTGTCAGTGGGCAAAGTTACATTTTTAGAAAGCTGACTAACAGCTTTGAAAAATAAATCTAGGTGGGAGAGTCAGGTTGTAATGAACTCTGGAGCAGGAAGGAATGATTCAGAGGAATGCTGACTGCTCTTGCCTGCCTTCCTACCTAGGGGTTCATAGCCATGTATTCAGGAAAAATTTAAATATGAAATCAAGTGCAGTACTACCGTTATATGCCTTTACATTGCTTTGAGTACCAGCATTAAAGTCAGAGTTTAGCTGGAGAGCATAGATGTATAAGTAAAGGGCTCTGAAATGATATGGTAAGTATTACAGGAAGAATCTATGGTCTGAAGCAGAGGTCAGCAGACTTTATCTGTCGATGGGCCAGATGATAAATACTTCAGACTGTGTGGGTCAAGGGGCAAGATCGAGGCTATTTCCTAAGTATGTCTATCAAAAGAAAAAAGGCATTTCAACAAAGTTTTAATGATGAAATTTGAAATGGGGTAGTTAAGTGTAGTTTTTTGTAATGTAAGTCCACTAAAGAAAAGAATGAGAATTTTCTTCTAGGGTAACATTTTGCTTAATTTGGGGTTCAAAGGTAGTATATTCTGTCATCAACCTTGAGTGCAGATGTTCATAGATTAATACTGATCTGTTAGGAGATTTTATATACTTCATCTTTGAAAATGTCCTTCCACAGAAAGGTACTACCAGTTATTGATATCCTTCCATGTGCATATGATTTTAATTAAGCATATTCATCATTTAGAAGGCATTTATAGAATTCTGTTAAAACTTCTCTTGATACTTGCCTTTTAGAATGCCATTCATTGCCGATTAATCATTTCCAAGTGAAGGTTAAGTGGAAATTCCTCAATTACTCAGTTAAATGAAGTTTAAAATATGGTCATTTCCTTTGCTCTTGTGTTAAGGTTTGAGAAAGGCTGCTGAAACTATAGTTTGGGCTGAGAAAATTTACTCAGGAATAGATCTCTCTCTCTCTGTCTCTCTCTCTCTCTTTGTCTCTCTCTCTCTCTCTGTCTCTCTCTCTCTCTCTGTCTCTCTCTCTCTCTGTCTCTCTCTCTCTCTGTCTCTCTCTCTCTCTCTCTCTCTTTCTCTCTCTCTGTCTCTCTCTGTCTCTCTCTCTCTCTCTCTCTCTCTCTCTCTCTCTCGTAAAGATACAGGCAGAAATGAAGGCAAGTAGGCAGGCAGGAAGAGAGAGGAAGAAGTGTTTAATTTATTTTTATTTGGTTGTTCTCTTTGGTTGTTCCCCCTGGCCTTGGGTCTTGAACCCAGGACCTTGGATTGTATGCGGAACTGCTCCCGGGTGCACTGGGCTGCTGGACCACAGGGCGCACCCGAGAATAGAGATCTTGCTGCATGTTTAAATTATTTTTAAATTATTTTAAATTATTTTTGACAGCGTGAGAAGTATATAAAGCAGATTGATAATACTTCTGAGTCAAACAGTGTTAGTTGGTAAGGTAATGAATTTGCTGCATTTTAAGTTTCATATATAAAAACTAAGCGTTATTTGCTTTTTAGGGTGAATTTCGATTGAATTCATTAAGAGTCATTATCACGTTTGTAGCAAAGTGAATTTCCAAAGCCATTTAGTATTTAACTGTAGTGGTGGAGAATGATTCTTCGCATTCAGAAAAATTTCAGCCTTAGCATAGAGCTCAAAAAGTTTCTTCAATAAAACAACCACTGTTCCTTGGTGAAGCAAGTCAGGAATTTCAGCAATTCACAGATTCTGTGATAGATTCACAGAACTGAAGATGAGTTCATGAAAGTGAATTGAAATCCACTGTTAAGATCACTGATTCATTAACACATGGTAGATTCAAATATTTACTACAAAGTACATTTTGTCGAAGAAAACAATGAATAACAATAGGTTTTAGACTCTTTATGTTTCTACAAACTTGGTAAACTTGTCCACAGGAAACCCCTTTCTGCTCCAGATATTTTTATATCGCTCAGGAAACATCTTAGCAGATACCACTTCTGTAGGGTTTTCTCAGCTCCTTTGAAAATATTCTGGCCCGTAGTGACATAGAATCTCTTCACAGTTGTTAATTCTGTGCTTGCTTCAAAGTCAGTATTGGCTTCTCGAATAAAAGCTATCTGTAATAGTATCAATAGCAATATGAGAGTATTGACTTCTAGAATAAACACTTGTCAGCGAGGGTGTGAAGGTACTAGTCCCATCTGTCAACTCGTCAAGAACTAAGGAGAACCTCTGCCATCATTTTCCTTGTTTTAAATTGATACATGACGTTATTCCAGTGTCTGCAACTATTTGAGTTGTTTTTAGCAAGAAGCTAGTCCGAAGTTTGCTTTCTCTGCATGTATAAGTTTGGCTATTGCCGTAAAAGTGTGGTGTTTTAATAACTCTCCATTGGTAGATGACTGTCCTGGCTTGGATAACAAATGAGCTACTTTGAAATGTAACTTTGGCGTGTAGCTTCATTTTGTTTTTTTAATCTGTGAAGAAATTCTACCGTGATGAGATACTCTTTGAAATTTTCTACTTTTCATTTCTTCTGAGTTCAGAATATTGTCATGAGTGTTTAGTCTGATAGTGTCACTATATATTGTATTCTTTTAGGACAGCTGTAGTGCCATTGCATAAAAAGCACATTGCTTTGTCATTAATTCAAATACGAAATAATCTACGCTTTATTGTGCCTCAAAAGTTGGACATTTGAAGTCCACTTTGATTATTTTCTTGTTTGACATGATGCCCTGACAATAATAAGAGGTACATGGCATGTCATGGCGATACCCTTGGCACTCTGGGTGCTGTACAGCTATTAAGAAATCACTGCAATTTATAGTACATCAAGCAGCAAGAGGCAGCGAGACATCACATGCGGTCTCTGTCTTAACTGTTCAACTCTGCTGTCATCTCAGGAAAGCGCCACAGATAATATGTAAATGAGTGTGTGGTTGTGTCCTCATAAACTTCAGAGTCTGAAATTGGATTTCATATTTTTCACTTCACAAAATATTATCACTTTGTTATTTCCCCCAACTGTTCCAAATAGTAAGAACCATTCATAGTTCTTAGGTCCTGCAAAAAGAGGCAGGATTTGATCCATGGGTCTGAGTTTGCTGACCTCTGATCTAGGAGGAAAAAAAAAAAGCAGGGTTGATTTTACAAGAAATTGCTGGAGAGATAATGAATAATTGAGCTGAATTTTGAAGGACTGAGTACACTATTAAAACAGTGGGTGGCCAGAAAGAATGCAGTCACGCTTGTATCTCAAGGACTGGGGAGATCAGGGGAAAAGGTGTTGAGAGGCACTGAAAGACTTGTCAGAGAACAGTGAAGAGTGGAACTGGATGAATTTGAAGAGGCGATCAGATGATCAGAGGCCAGAACATTCTGACTTTATAGACATGGTGAGACTGTTTTAATTATTAGAACTTGCTCATAATCTTTTTTCTCCTACCTTGCCTTCTGTTGCTTGAGGTGGCAACCTGCATCTTCCTCAGCTAGAAACCTTCACTGGGGATTGTAGTGAGTGCATGTGTGTGCGCACGCGCACGCGTCCCTGAGTGCACGTGTGTGTTTCATGGTAAGCCTGCCAGTTTGCCAAACCAGAAGAATGCACGTTGTTGTTTAGGAAAAGCGATCATTGTGTTTTGATTATTCTCATTTTGTTTGTGATAATAATAAATCAAATTTATTATTCTTTCCAGACATCCTATGCTCAACTCCTTGCAGCAACGTGTCTTTCGAAGCTTATTAGCCGAGTCAGTCCTTTGCCAGTTGAACAGAGGATAGATATCAGTAAGTAGCTTATTATGTTGTTGTTGTTGTTTTTTTTATCAAATTGCACTTTATAATAATTTTTTTCTTTTCAAATACGCTAGACTGTTAATGGCTTGCAAATGATTTGATTCTGTTCTGTCACTTAAAAAACCCTTTTTAAATAGCAGTAGCTTTGATTTTGCAAATTAAACTCATTTGTATAGGTTCCCATATGTGCAGTTTCCCCATTCCTGAGATATATGTCAGCACACACCGCCCTCCACCACATTACCAAGTGTCCTTCACCATTGTCCAGTGGGCTCCACCACATGTCCCCCACCCTCCCATTCCCTATTGGTGACCTCAGTTCTGTTGCAAGTGTCCAAGGGTTGGTTTTGTTTCATCTGTTCCTTTGTTTTGTCTGTTCACGTTCCACCTATGAATGAGGTCATCTGCTATCTGTCTTCTTTTGACTTGTTTCAGTTAACATCATCCCATCTAGATCCACGCACAATGATTCAAATGTGATTCTGTCACTTTTTAAATGTGAATTGTCCAGTCACCTTTACCCATTTAGTGATGATTAATGATGTGTTATAAAACAATGTGTAATCAAAAAATTATTTAATAATAATTGGCATTTTATTGTGTGTACTATTTACTAAGAATTGCACTGCCTCATTTTATCCACTGAGCTTATAAGGTGGGCACTATTGCTATCTTCATTTTACAAATGAGGAAATTAGACTTGATAGACGGTGTAATATTCCCAAGATCACACAGCTAGCAGGAAGTGAAGCTGTGATTCAAGCCCATGCAATTCGTGTGTACTCCATGTACTCAGTCATTGTCTCGACTCCGTATGCAGCCATGATTGGAAAGACGTCAGCGCTCCAGTATTTCTCAGGGTGCTGTGTCACAATCACTTGGGATGCATGTAAAATTAAACACAGATTCCTACTTCTTGGGAAGATGATGTGTGTGTGGATGAACAGCATTTGGAACTTAGTGTAGTTGGAAAACTGACCTTCTGAAGTAGCAATACAATTTTCAGAAGTAATGTATTTGTGTGTGTGCATGCTTGAGTTTGCTTTTTATATGGACAAAGCCTAATAGTTGAGGTATGCGACTTTTTGGTTGTTTTTGTTATCTTTGCTCATATTGGAAATAGACTGTTGACTCATTTCCGCTTTTTGGTCTCCAGGTTCACATGATTCATATTTTTATATCAGAAAAGTTAACAGTGTGTTTTGCGTGATGGTACTTTAATTCAGTTTTTCATGGGTCAAGTAATACAGTGATGTGTGTCACTTGTCTCATATGTTTGACAGATATTTCTGTCAGCACTCAGAGTCAGAGGTAGCGCAGAAAGCCTAAAGGATTTATCCACGCACTTATGGACTTGGGCGCTTTTGAAAGCAACAGAGAAATTTACAGTTTTAAAATTAAGTTGTTTATATGATATAAACAGATCATAAAACATTGTTATCTGATTATATATGCACACACATAATATGCACAGATATTTTAAATAGACTGCTTTTTTCAAGTAGTGTTGGGTCCACAGCAGGAATAAGAATGAAATTCAGAGATGTCTACATATATACCCCACCCCCCGCACCTCTATGCATTCTGCACCAGGTGGGCCGTTTATTAGACTTGATGATCCTAGGCATTCCCTGGTGGAGTAGCATTTGGGTGCAGTTTACACACATCCCAAAGACCTGGGTTCGCATCTTGGGGCCTGGGGAACAGCCATGATGATGAAAAACTAAATTAAATAAAAAATGCTTCTTTCTCCTCTGTTTTTCTGCCTGCTTTTCTGCCAGCACATTTCCTTTAGGCATAAGAAAAAAAGAATTTCTGAATCTACTTTTACACATCATTGTTACCAAAGTTTGTAGTTTTCATTAGGGTTCGCTCATGATATTGTGCATTCCATGGATTTGGACAATGTGTAATTACATATCATGCCCATGATGGTATTATGTACAATAGTTTCACTGCTTTAAAAGTCCTCTGTGTTTCATTATTCATTCCTTCCTCTCGTCTGACCACTGACAACCACCAGTATTTTTACTGTTTCTACAGTTTCATCTTTTCTAAAATATTCTATAGTTGCAATCACACAGTGTATAACCTTTTCAGATTGGCTTCCTTTATTTAGTAATAAGCATTTAAAATTCATATCTTTTCATCGCTTGGCGTAGCGCATTTCTTTTTAACACTGAAGGCTATGCCATTGTCTGGGTTTATCCATTACGTACTAAAGAACATCGGGTTGCTTTAAAGTTTTGGCGGTTATGAAGAAAGCTATAAAGCTAGTTTTTGTGTGGTTGCAAGTTTTCAACTTTTTTGGATAAATACCACGGGAAGTAATTGACGGGTTGCATGTAAAGAGTATGTTTAGGTTTGTAAGACGTCTCCATTCTGTCTTCCAAAGTGGTTCTACCATTTGCATTCACATCAGGAGTGAATGATTTTCTTGTCAATTTGGTGTTTTCAGTGTTTTGGCTATTTTAGTGGGTTGTTTAATAGGCACTTTCCTAATGACATATGATGTTGAACATCATTTTGTGTACTTACTTGCCATCTGTGTTTATTCATTTTTCCCCCTTTGTATATTGAGATAACTTTGACGTACAAATTAATGTACGTTTAGATGTGCAGGGTCACTCTTCATCAAACATATGATAACACACCACCCCAAACACCAGAGTTCCAGTTCTCTTCCAATACAGTCTGCTGTCCCCCATCACCTCTCGCTCCCTCCCTCTACCCCTTTCCTTGTGAGTAACCTCAGTGCTATTAGCAGCATCCGGTGGTCCTGGTTTTGTTTTGTCTGTTCATATTTATTTCGCTTAGCATAATTCCCTCTAGTTCCATCTATGTTGTTGCAAATGTTAGGATTTCATCTTTTTATGACTGTGTAGTATTCCATTGTATACACTGACCACAGTAGATGAACATCTGTTCATCTGATTGTGGGCACTTAGATAGTTTTCAATTCTTTCTTAAATTTTTTTTATTGCGGTAACTTTTTCTTTTTTACAAATTGAAATCAACTCCTATGTGTACGCTACCCATATGTGCAATTTCCCCATTCCTCAGATATGTGTGTCAACTGCCCTCCACCACATCACCAAGTGTTCTTTACCATTATCCAATGGGTTCCGCCACCTCTTGTCCCCCCTCCTTGTCCTATTTCTTACTGGTAACGTCAGTTCTGTTGCAAGTGTCCAGGGGTTGCTTTTGTTTTATCTGTTCTTTTGTTTTGTCTATTCACATTCCACCTATGCATGAGGTGATCTGGTATCTATTTCTTCTTTTGACTTGTTTCACTCAGCATCATCGCCTCTAGATCCCTCCATGTTGATTCAAATGACAGGGTTTCATCTCTTCTAAGGGCAGAAGTATTCCATCGTGTATATGAATCACATCTCCTTGATCCATTCATCTGACCTTGGGCACTTAGGTAGTTTCTAGTTCTTAGCCATTGTGAATAGGGCTGCAATAAACATGGGGATGCATAAATCTCTGCAAATGAGTTTTTGGTACCTTTTGGGTAAACACCCAGAAGTGGGATGGCAGGATCATACAGGATTTCCATCCTCAACTTTTTGAGGAATCGCCATACTGTTTTCCAAAGGGGTTGTATGAATTTGCACTCCCACCAGTAGTATAAGTCTTCTCTTTTTTGCCACATCGTTCCCAGTGATTTTTGTTTTCAGAGTTTTGGATAATAGCCAATCTCAAGTGTGAGGTGATGTCTTGTAGTTGTTTTGATTTGCATTTCCCTGATAGCTAGTTAGTAGGAATGTCTTTTCTTGTGCCTGTTAGTTATCTGTATATCCTCTGTGGAAAAAATATCTTTCTAATTCCTCTTTTCATTTTTTGATTGGATGGCTTTTTTTTTTCCCCTGTTACTGAGTTTTATGCATTCTTCGTATATTTTGGATATTATGCCCTTGTGAGAAATATGGACCGCAAATATCTTCTCCTATTAGTAGGTTGTCTTTCTGTTTTGATGGTGCCTTCTTGTGCTGTAAAGAAACTCTTTAGTTTGATGTAGTCCCAGTTGTTTATCTTTCTTTTTGTTTCTCTTGATGTTGGAGTTGAGTCCCAAAGGCCTCTCTAAGGCTGATGTCATGAAATGTCTTTCCTCTGTTGTCTTCAAAGAATTTTACGATTTCCAGTCTATGTCCAAGTCTCTAGTCCATTTTGAGTTAATTTTTGTCAGCGGTGTTAGAGAGTGGTCTAGCTTCATTCTTTTGCATGTGACTGTCCTGTTTTCCCAGCACCATTTATTGAAGAGACTGCTCTCTGCTGCTTTCGGAGTGACTCCTGGGAGTCTTGGTTCTTCCCAAGGCTCCAGCCCCTTCTCTGCTTTTTCCCTGCTCTGGGGTCCCACATACGTGATATTACTCTGAATCCTGAGGCTTTGTGTTTGTGGTGTTGATTGCTACCACGCTGTGGCCTCCGGGTCTGACCCTCTACGTCATGTGTGTCTGAAAAGTAGGTGATTTCTAGTTGTTCTGTGGGGAGGACATGCAACACGCTCCTACCAGGTCAGCATTTCACTCCTGGCTCCTGTATTTCTTGCTGGATTAGGTGTTTGCTGAGATGTTTCACTTATTTTAAAATCAGGTTGTTGTTAATGTTGAATTTTTTGTAGAGTTCTTTGTAGATTTTGCACAGTAGTCATTTGTCAGGTAAGACTTTCGCAGGACACATTGTCTCCCATTTGTGGCTTGTCTTATGCTTTTGACATTGTCTCTTGCAGGAGAGACTTTGTAATTTTAATGAAGTCTAATGTAATTTTTGGACTTTATTTTTTCATGGATTGTACCTTTATTGTTGTGTGAAAATGTTTTTGCTAAACCCAAGACCATCTTGATTTTTTCATACTTTATTTTCTAGCAGGTTTTAAAAGTTTTTTGCGTTTTACAGTTAGATCTGTGATCCAGTTAGAGATAATTTTTGGAAACAGTGTAAGATCTCTGTCTAGATTCATTGTTTTGCCTGTGGATGCCTAGTTGTTCTGGCACCATTTGATGAAAAGACTATCTTTGCTCCATTTGATAGCTTTTGCTTCTTTGTCAAAGGTCGGTTGATTATATTTCTGTGGGTTTGTTTCTGGGCTCCTTTTTTGTTACATTGATCTATTTGTCTCTTCTTTTGCCAGTACCACCCTGTATCGCTTACTGTGGCTTTATATTAAATGTTGAAGTTGGGTAATATCAGACCTTCAACTTCGTTTCCTTCAGTATTGTGTTGGGCATTCTGGGTGTTTTGCTTCTCTCTCTAAGCTGTTGAAATCAGTTGTCAATATCAACAACTAACTGGATGGGATTTTTACTGGAATCGTATAGAATTTATAACTCAGCTTGGGAAGAACTGACATCTTAACAATATTGAGTCTTCCTGTCCATGAACATTGAATGCCCCTCCACTTACTTGGTTCATTGATTCCACACAGCTGTAGGTTTTATTAATTGTAGGTCTTATTAATTGTAGGTCTTAGGCTGCCTTCCTAGACTCATTTAGGAGACATTCACTCTGCTATTTTCTGGAAGAGATGGTAAAAAATTGATATACTTTCTTCTGTAAATGTTTGATAGAATTCACCAGTGAACACATCTAGGCGTGTGCTTTCTGTTTTGGAAGATACTGATTCAATTTATTTAAAAATAATAGGCCTATTCAGACCATCTTTGATTTACTACTATATTTTTTTAAATGGATATCACTTTTCAAAGAGGAATGCTTAATAAAGGAAATTTGGGGAAAAAGTGAAATGTAGAAATCTATAACAAAATTTCAAATGAGAGATGCTATGTTTCCTGTTTGAGTTCCCGTGGTTTGATGCTACTCTTGTTTCTGCAAGTAGATGGAGTATTAGTTATGCCCTGCCTGCTGGCAGAATAACTGACAGGCCTGTTAAAATGGAAAATGTGAAGAATTGTCTCAAGTGTCGTAGTGTCTTTATCACATCACCGCTAAAATTTTCTATCCTTCATTATATGGTTTCCTCCTAGATGTTTCCCTGTTTCTCATTATTCATCTTAACTGTTCTCTGTGTCCTCTGTTTTCTACCTTTATTAGCGTAATTAATGATGACTTGCTGTTCCTCACAGTTAAATACCATTTCCTCAACTTTGTATTACAATTCCTTCATGAGTAATGGACTGTTCCTTTTGCCTTATATCTTCTTTGGCGCTGACCTGTTAATTGTGTCAGAAGGTCTTCTGTTCGTGCCATATTGCTTCTGCCTTGGTACCTTTTCTTATGTCGTTTCTGTGGTTTGGAGTGCCAGTCTTACATAGACGTACATAGTCTTACATAAGCCAATCCTTCCTTCCCTTCTAAAAGCCTTTTTGAGTGGTAATTTCTATACCATGAAGTTCACTTGTTTTAAGTGTACAATAAATGAACTTTAGTCAGTTTGCAAAGTTGTATGATAGCCTCAGAATTGGATGTTAGAACATTTCTGCCATCCATAAAAGAGCCTTCATGCTCATATAGTTTTGTCCTCTACCACCAAAACTTGAAGCTGCTTTCTGCTTCTGTAGATTCACCTCTTACAGAGATTTCATATAATTAAAATCATACCATATCTAGTGGTTGCATCTGGCTTCTTCCACTTAGCAAAATGTTTTTGAGGTTAATCCCTGTTGTCGCATATATTCATATTTCAGTCTTTTCGGTTGTAGAATAATACTCTCCTACATAGATAATACATTTTGTTATCTCTTCACTACTTAGTGGACATGGGGTTGTCCCACTGAGGCATATATTATAGCTTAATTTTTTAAACTGTTTTTACAATTTGGAGTTGTTTCTATCAAAGCATTTTTATTTAAAGATTAAGGTATCTGCATTCTCTTTATCTTTTTCCCAGTAATCTTTTAGCTTTTGGGACTAAAGTACAAATTGAATCTTTACCCTTTTTAGAGATACTCTTTTTGTGTTATATTTCCTGGTAGACTTTGTGGCATATTTTTTTATGTGACTTCAATTAGTTCGAAGAGAATTTTCCTATTAAATTCCTATAATGTCTCCTACCAAAAGTATTAGTCTAATGATAGTAGACTCTAAAAGATGATCTCCTAAGTTTGAACTTATTAGAGTTTTAATAACTAAAATATATACTTTGGCTGGTGTTTGGAAGCACCTGCCAGTCAAAAACTCAAAACAAATAATCTTTTCCTTTTGAAAGGAAATGTGCAGGCAGGAATGAAGGTAAGTAGGCAGGCAGGAAGAGAGAGGAGGAAGAAGCACTTTATTTTTTCATTCAGTTGCTACTCTTGGTTGTTCCTCCAGCCCCAGGTCTGGAACCTGGGACCCTGGGTTGTACGTGGGGCTGCTCCCAGGTGTGCTAGACCGCTAGGTCAGCAGGGCGCGCCCAAAACCAGTAATTTGATTCAGAGTCCCAAGTTAGCTACCATGAGAAGTCATTTTGCCTCTTTGACCTTCCGATTTTTTTGCCTGAGAAACTGAATAGTAGTAATAGTGATATAATAGCAATATCTTCACACTGCTGTGAAAGCCACATAAGGTGTTTGCTGCAAGAATTTTGCATTTTCTAACACGTCTCATAAATGCCCAGTGTTGTCATACAGACAGCCGACATTCAAAGAGCCACTAGTGCATAGCTTTGCAACTTTCTATTAACTTTTGTCTGGGAGTTTTTCCAGCTCTTTTATTTCATTTTCCCACGTGTCTTCCTGAACATTTCATTTTCTTCTTGGCATGACTTTTCCCTATTATTTTGGGCTTATGATGATGGGGTTTCTATTGTTTGAATTGGTCATTATCCTTGGTGTTTACTAAATTGGACCACTATTATAGGTCATGTAAAAAGCACATATTTTATGTAAAATACTCAGCTAAAATTAAAGAAATGTGGTTTACTAAGTTTTTTTTTGCCTTAGATAATAAACATTAATCAGTACCTTTGTTTGGGCAGTCAGGGAACATGGGCTTAATGGTACCTACCACATTTAAGGGTGAAACTGGGTTTGCCTTCCAATTGGTGGCTTGATTGTAGAGATTTCCCTCCTAGTGTTACACCACCCACAAGTGGATTCCTCATGTCCCCTCCAGGTAAAAAATGTTAAGATACTAAAAATAGAAATGACTAAAGTGAATAAACCAGATTTCCTTTTGTGTTTAGGAGGCAGCGTCATTGTCTTAAGCTTTGTTACTAAATAAAAGATTACGTGTAATAAAGTTTAGGGGAACCATATTGCTGTTTCCATAGGAGAAACCTCTTTCAACCTTATTTTAATGCTAGAAAATTCTATGCTTTAAAAAAAAACAGTTTGATATATATAATACAAATGTACATATATACATATAAATGTATACACACATATGTACACACATACACACATATGTATATATATGTAAATAATTTTCCAGGCAGGCAGGCAGGCAGCAGGCAGAAAGGGAGAGGAAGAAGCAGCATTTTCTTTCTTTCTTTATTTAATTACCCCCCTGCCCAGCACTCTCCCTGGGCCATGAACCTTGGTCCTGGGTCCTTGAATGTATGTGGTCTGCACCCCAGGCTTGGGTACATCCAACTTTATAACTTTAATGTTAATAAAAATTAAGATTGGAGTGTGCTAGTTATGAAGACTTTTAAAAAAAAAAAATGTCGAGACTATCACTATAGCTGTTAAGAGTAACTGGTGAAAGCGTTATTAGATTTTGGAGTTGTTTCCATTAAGGTCAGTTTTAATTAAATACTGAGAGATTCACTTTTCTTTCTTTTTTTCTCAAATGGCAAACTGGCCTGTGGGGCCATAGTAAAGGGACTCTTTCCCTTTAAAGATTTATTTTCTTACACTGTTTCTGATAGATTTTATGGCACATTTGTTATGATATCAATTACTCAGCCTACTAGGAGCTCATAACTGAATTTGCTACCCACTTTGATTTTGGTATGTTAACTATTTCTCAACTTTTAATGTTCTATTAACATTTCTTTAACATATATAAAAGTCTTTCAACTTATATACTTATTTCATCAGATTATTTGCATTTCTTATGTCACTTAAACAGGATAGTGCACAGTTTTGCTGTAACATGACATCTGTATTCCTAAAAATACGCTGTACAGGTTATACTATAAAACCACAAGGCTTATGAAAGAAATGGGACTCTGGAAACGAAATTTCAAACATTTTTCTCAGGAACATATTAAAAATGCAAAGATAGAAACATATGAGAGGACTAGTAGAGTTGTATAGAGGTTAAGTGGTTAAGAAATAGATAAGTAGTAAAATAAATATGGCACTTAATCTTGAAAAGACCTGAAGTTTGTTTGTGGAAGTGGGCTCAGAAGAGCTGCAGCTTGTGAGTTATGAAATGGCAGAAGGAAGGTGATCTCAAAAAGGATGGAAAATTGTAATATCAGATAAGGATGGTGAGATTGATAACACAGCAGGTGATTTGAGATTCCTAGTGGTGTTTGTATGCATTTTCTGTAGGACTTGGTTCAGTTGGCCTGCTTGCAGTTTTCCTTATTCCTCTAGTTTTTTTTGTCCCATATCCACTCATGCAAAAACAAAAGTGATGTTCACATTTTACTCAGATTATTCCCTAAGTGAATGGGAACAAATTTTGCCTTTTCAAAGTAAGCTTTATAGGAGAACTGACTGTATAAATCAGTATAAGTTGACTTTTTATCACAAAATGTATCATCAGCTCCTGTTGTTCTTTACATTATGTTACTGAAAAGTCCAGATGATCACAGAATATTCTCTTTATAGGAAACTACATTCTTAATTACGTGGCATCACAACCCAAGCTGGCTCCTTTTGTCATCCAAGCTCTAATTCAAGTCATTGCTAAAATCACTAAGTTGGGCTGGTGTGAGGTTCAGAAAGAGCAGTTCGTCTTCAGAGAGATTATTGCTGATGTGAAGACGTTCCTGCAGGTAAGAGGCTGTCACATTATTAGAGCACTACCAGCGGCTTTCGCTTTAGAAAACTACCTATCCTACAGCGATATGGTTGGTTTTATGGCCAATAGTGCCATATTCATTATGATTTATTATTTCTTCTGCAGGTTCTTTATCCTTTATTGCTAATAAATGAGGTTCATGCCATTATAAAACTTCCAAACCAGAAGAAAGCAAATTATGTTTTCTAATTTCAAAAATACATGTTCTGTCATGCATGACAGGTGTGTCAGTGCTGTGCACAGACAAAGCGTCTGCATAGGACATTTTCATGCATGATCCAGTTTAATGCTCATTATGTCTCTAAAGTACATTTTATGTTGTAAAAGAGAAAACTCAGGCTTAGAAAAGTTAATTTGATAAGGTTACACGGTGACATAGTAAAGCATGGAGCTAGCACTTTAGCATGTTTTCTGACTTCAAATGTGTATATTAAAAAAATAATTGAAACTATGCCATAGAGACTAAACTAATGTCTCAAGAATGTTTTCCACCTATAATTAAAGTTGCAGCACACGGGCCTTGACAGTTAATTTACACAGATTCAAGTATTTAAACTGTAAAAAAAATGCAATAAGATACTGATTTAAATTGTGCCAGTTATTCTGCTTGACATTCTCCAGTGACTGTAGGTTCTGGGTGGGTGCACTTTAGGAAGCGACATCTGCTGTGTCTGTTCTGTGTGCTGCAGAGGGTGGCGGTGATACCTCGCTAAGTTTTGTTCAGATGGTTCAAGATACATTTTTTTCATACAAGCATCATCCCTAATTGTAAAAAAAAAAAATAAAGTATTTTAGCTGGTGCTCTTCGAAGAAGCAGTGATCTCTTACAATTCTGAAGGAAAAACTGGCAGCTTGGATTACTCGAGACCAGGTTCAGTATTGGCTTATTGGCAATTAATGCAGGTTGAACTTGCTGAGATTTTGTTTCTAACACAATAGCATCCCTCTCTGGTCATTTACTAGGTAGGAGTGCACATAACTCATCGAGAATCGTTAGTGTAGACAAGGATACATTTTGGAGTTCTTGTACAGTAAAATCAGTGTTGAAAACTGAATGCCTTGAACTCATTCTTGTTGACTGACATTTCTCAGACTCCCTTTTCAGTGACTGGTAAGTTGAGCTTAAACTGGGCTTTAGCATGCCATTGTCAGTTTGGGAAGCCTAGAAGAAATAAAAACTGTTTTATCTTCAAGGTTTATTATATTATCACACACACACAAAAACCCAAGCAAACAGCCCACAACATTTGCTTTCTGGGTGTCTGACTTAACCTTGAGTCATGAGAAAGGCAATTGACTTTAATGTTTTAGTGCTCTCCAATACTGCCACATGGTTCCTTTGGGTGTTAGCAGCTTCTGCGAGATTTGTCCTAAAAATTACTTAAGTTTGTTAAATCTTTAATGGCCTGGAGTTTTTGCACATCTTCTCTTCTGGGTTATTGCAGCCTTATTGCTGCCACACTCCCACATTTATGTCCTTCCTGTCCTCACATACCCAAGAGATCCCAGCATCAGCTAGGGCAGTACGCTTCCAATTGCTGGTCCACAAGGAGAGAAGGAGGCTTTATGTCAGAATGTAAATCCACGTAGTGCTTCCTTTAGTGAGGAGACTTTGCTGTGAGAAGAATGCCAGCTGAACTAAGCAGTGTACTCAGTGATGTGACGGTTTCATTTTCTGACACAAACTCTTGTCTTGACCAGTAGCAAGCCATTCTTTGCTAAGAAGAGGGTTCGCAGGCATCCGGCAGTTCCAGAGACCCTCAGGTGGTGAGGGAAACCTCCTGCCTGGAGGAACACCTGCCATTCACAGAGGGTGGAGGCTTCAGCGTAAGCTATGAAGTAAACACTTCAAATTGTTTGGAAGGGCCATCAAGAATTAAAAGGCAGAAATCCTGGGGCATTTTCATTTTTTTGTCATTCTGAGATAATTGGAACATAATTACATATAGTGACCCAATGTTAGGGAATTCTGTGATAGTAAGAAGGAGTGAACCAACCATAAAATTAAGATGTGAAAAATATAACAAAATATATGCATTTTTATCATCATTTTAACATTATATTGTACTTGAATGTTACATTTTTATGTTCCTACTTCGTGTGATTTTTGAATAGGCTAATTTGTTAGTGATGGGAGTAGAAAAATCTGAATCTTGATTTGACGGAAGTTTTTGAGACAAAATTGGAAGCTGAGTAAAATTAAAATATTAGAGAAGCTGTGAAACTGTACTGTATCGGAAGATGTTTAATCTAATGCATTAGGCACTTTAGATGCCCTCATTATAGATATATCATGGATGCATACGCATACATCATTACATAATATTCAAAGGACCCAGGTGATTTGATTGGCTGCTAGATCAAGGGACTTAAATGAGTTCCTAAGCAATTTATTATTATTTACTGAATGCAGCTTTCTCATCAAGCAAATTTATAGTGCTAAAAGATGTTTTTGTTCATTCTGACTTCACAGTCTTATGAAAAACGTATCAAACTAGATTCTTGTGTTTTGAGGCTTAGTTTAAGTCAAAGGTGCCGATTCCATTTTGTAGAGTATCATGCAGTTAGAAGGTAGGTGAGCTTTCCCATTACGCAGCTCTGTATACATAAATTTACCCTTCAGCAGATGAACTGGAAATCCTTTTTATTTGTAGACCTGCATGTTGGTTTTTCTACTTATTTAGATATTATTAAGAAAATGTGATGTTTCAGTATTTTATTACTTGTGAATGTTACCTGGTTTGCACTTAAGAATCGATCACATATCTCCACTTAGGCTAAACTTGGTTATTTTCTCCAAAGGGTACTGTGGAGCACTGCATAATAGGAGTAATAATCCTTTCAGAATTGACTCAGGAAATGAACCTGGTAAGCCTTTCCATCTAATGGGGACATGGAGTTTGCTAAGTAATACTGTTTCTTTGATGTAAAATCTTCTTTGTGTGGCAAAGCCTAAATACTCAAGTGTGTCCCCATCTCTCCCACCCTTTCGGTGGATTTTATTGGTGGGATAGTTAAGTATTGGAGCATTTTCATTGTTATTGAAAATAATTGCCATAGTATAAAGTACTACAAAGAACAGGGAGTTAGACACGGTCCTTTCTACCAGGTAATTGGAGAGTGTCCTTTCATCCTGTGACTATATAGTAATATACTAGCCATAAGAAATGAATTTTATGCCAAAAAAACCCCATGAACCTTTATTCATTTACAAATAAAAGGCAAGCATTTTGGTGAATCGATTCGCACCAGTGGGTATAACAGCATGGCATCAAAGAACTGGCCACTTGGCACTTTGCCATTTGCTGGTGTGGGTTTTCACCCTGTCTAAGAAGAGTTTTCAGAAGCTACGCCTCCCTCCAGCAGTGCCTTTATGAGCTCAGCAGCTGAGCGCATCGTCACCTGCCCTCTTCACTTTTGTGTGTAACGTGCTTCTGAACAGAACAAAAGCAGAGTTGGCTTCTATATGGAATGATTCTATAATAAAGGGGAATGTGGTGTGTATTTAATAAAAACTGTCTTCTTGAGTGGTGTGTGTTTATATATATCTTAAGAGTTGCATCCTCACGACCACTTGGCCCAGCTCCCTTTGGGGTGACCATATAGTTCTTGCACATTAATAACTGCTTTCTGCTTGTGTTCATTTAGGAATTAGACGATATTTCTAGATTGACTAAAAGGATTTCTAAACTAAAAGTGATATCTTAATCTACTGTGGTCATCACCTACTTAGCTCCTCTGCCTCCGAATATGTAAAAGTTCGTTGCTTTATGTACGTGTGACTGTGCTATGCATGTATCCCTGCGACTGGTTACATGAGTGCCTGGAACAGCTGCTCTTGGCAGGGAAGTTACAGTCAGGACGTGGACTAATTCTCTTAGACTCTAAATCTGCCTAAAGAATGGGAGCTCTCTTTTATAAAAAATATATTTAAAAATAATTTCAGTATGAGCGTTTCATTTCAGAAAAGTGAAGAGACTGTCACTCTCATCGAAATTGCACAACTGTCACTTTTGTTAATTTTCAATCTAGTGTTTTTAATCATTTTCTGCATCCTAGCATAACAGACTGCCTGGGCAGTTGCCTGGATAGTGAGGCTTTGCTTCGATTGTTCCTGAGACAAAACGCAAGTAAGAGGAGTTCTCATAGAAGTGCATTCAGAGAGCAGCCACGTTTTTTGTTGTTTAAGTGTCTTAAGCTTACAGCAAAGTTTCAAGTACAATACAAAGACTTTTTTCTCAGCCTTTTGATACTAAGTTGCCAACATGATTTCAGAACAGGCTCGTGTATTTCTTGAAGTACAAGGACATTCTCCTACATACTACAGTGCAGCCATTAAATTCAGAAAATTAGGCACACCTGTGACCCAGACGATTAGGCTACTGGACACAGTTCACACCCATCCCAAGGACCCGGGTTTGAGACCCAGGGCCAGATGAACCACTGAGATCAACGACTAAATAAAATAATGTTTTTTGCCTCTACTCTTTTCCTGTCTGCCTGCCTACTCGCCTTTAATCCTGCCTGCTCTTTCCTTTAAAAAGTAAAATACATCAGAATATTAAGTCTTTGCTTCACTTTCAGTGCCTCGACACTGTGAAGATTACAGGCTCATTGTTTTATAAAATACGCCTCAGTTTGGAATTGCTTGATGTTTCTTTATTATTAGATTCATGTTATATGTATTTGTCAGGAATATCACAGAAATGACTGTGATCTCATGGCTTGTTTTCAGAAAGTACATGCTTTGATTTGTCACATGACTATTGCTGTCCATTTTGATCTGTTGGCTTCTCCAGTTGTAGGTTTGCTTTTTCTCCTTTGTAATTAATAAGTCTTTTGTGCAGAGGTACTGAAAGATTCCGAAAGTACTCCATTCCTCATCAGACTTTAAATGTATTCATTTTCATCACATGAGTTACTAGTTTTCTATTTTAATAGGTTATAGTTCATTATTAACACTCTCTTAATGCCCTTATACTCCTGAAGTCGCTATATACTCCAGCTAACGCTTTCAGACTGGCGTCTGTGGCCATTTGACATTTATTCACTGTTCTTGAACGTTTTCTTACTTTCTGGCACGAGATGTCCCCAGTTAATATTGTATAGAGCCGAGAGCCTTTTCAAACACGCTCCGAGGGGCCATGCCCTGGCGGCCCAGTGGTCTGGGGCACGTGGCAGCAGTTACACATGTAACCCAAGGTCCTAGGTTCGGGGCCTGGAGCGGGCAGGGGCAGGCGGGAAACAGAATGAACGGGTGCTCCCTCCTCTCCCTGCCTGCCTGCTCGTCTGCTTGCCTTCATTCCTGCCGCACCTTTAAAGAAAAGGAGAAGAAGCTCCGAGGTCTGAAGTGTTTTTTCAGCTTCGTCTGATGGAAAATATATGGCTTCTGTGAGGACATTTTGCTCTGCCTGATTTTGTGATATTTACAGTTTCAGCTAGTATTTCTTAAGCGCTTCTGAAGCAGGCCGTAGGCTTTACACGGTGCCAGTCAGATGCTACAGCTGTCAAGTGTGAGCCAGGAAAACCCATGTATTGTTCATAATAGGTTATAGCTTTTAAGAAAAAGAGCTATACTTTAAGTTTTTGGGAAGTTGGGAGGATTATGTTATCCTCCTTTTTTAGAAGCCAACACTAACTTTCTGCTATATGTAATATATAATCGTCATTGCGTCCTGGTGGAGCAGCTGTTAGATCTGTTGCCTCTGAAGGAGCACAGGCCACATACCCCTGGGTTCGAGTCCTGGCCCGGGGGGAGACAACTAGTGTGAACAACTAAATAAAAATGGAATAAAGATGCTTCTTCCTCCTTTCTCTTTGTGCCTGCCTGCCTCCTCACCTTTATTCCTGCCTGCACTTTCCTTTAAACAAAAAAATTTATATAATCATCAAGAAGTGAAATATCCTTTGCCTACATAGTAGAGGCATGAGTGTGTAGTAGAAAATGATGTATAATTCCTCTTCTCGAAAAAATTGGATACCTAAATGAGTAACCCAAGTAAAATAAGCATGTAAGCTTTGAAGATAACTCTGAACTAAGAGCTGGGTTTGTATTTTAGCTCTGTTGATAAGTACTTTGTGCAAAATTTTTAATGTCTTTAAGCTTACATATCATTGTCATTTAAGTGCATATGAAACCTATGGATCTTATTATGATGAGATAAGTTACTAGCACCATCTCATATGTGTACGTGCTCAATAAACACAAAGTTTCCTCCATGATACAGACATGCTGGCAGTAAGATTGGTCTAAAATAGTATTCCTATAAGCTCTATCGCACAGGCTAATTTTAAGATTAAGGGAAATAATATGTAAGGTGCACTTCATAAACTGCAGTTGTGCTATTCTGTGTAATCATTTGTATTAATTTTTAAAAATATATTGAGAGAAGTACTGCAGCAGACTGAAGTTTGATTTGAAAGAAGAGAGGAATGCTGGAAATGCTAATTTGATGCAGATTCCAGTAACGGCTCTCAGTAATCACTGTGGACTTCTGTGTGTTTCATGTTTCTATAAGTAAGTGTGGCATTTAAGTAAAGTCTGATGGAGCTTAGTAAGTGTCAGATAATCAATTTTGAGCGTACTACTTTCTTCAAATCTATAAGCATTAGTAAGGAAAATGGTTTGTTTTCTTTTATCCGAATGGCAAAAGGAACTGTATCACGTAGTGTTATTATTTGAGTATTAGACTTCACTTTGTTTGCTGTTTCCTACTGATAAAAGTAAATATTAATGTCATTGAAAGTGAAACTTTTGGCATTTATATTTTAGATTAGTAGCTCAAGAACTATTCTTAGAAAATTTATTCTTAAAATTATTTATCATTAATAAAATAGGGAAAGTATATCATTGCTTATGTAATAAATAAGATTTCTGCTTATTGTTTATGCCTTTTTTAAGAATAGCTATATATGAACCAATAATATATCTGATATATATATCACTTTCATATAGAAGAATTTTTTTATAATTGATTCAGTTGGCTGATTACCAGAGAGTTAGCTTTTTGAAGATTATCTTATAGATTTCTCATTTTACAGGTAGAGTCTGAAGCAGGGAGGTTGTTAACTTGTCTAATTTGAAATATGGTGTGTAGTTCAGCAGCTGACAGTCCAGTATCTATTTTATAAAACATGTTTATATTTCCTCTGAAAGTATGATCAATTATGGTTTTAATTTTGAGATTAGTACAGTTAGTAGAAAGAACTCTGAATTGAAATAGCCCAGAAACTTGAGCTCTGACTGTGCCATTAACTCTGAGTACCCTTAAATAAGCCACTTTTCCCAGTAGATTTTTAAAAACTCTTTATACTTTATGATTATTTGATCATTATTTTGATTCCTATGCTTAACTAGTAAAATTTTACTTTGCTATTTGGTAAGTCCAGTTAAAAAAATTCTCCGTAATCTTTTCAGGTTGATTATTCTAGACCTTCAGCAAAACACAGGAAAATAGCTACCTCATTTCGTGACTCTTCTCTCAAAGACATTTTAGTGCTAGCATGCTCTCTTCTGAAAGAGGTAAGTTATTTATCCTTGTTAGTTAAATATCCTAGTTATAGTAATTAAGAAATTTCATGTTCAAAAGAATTTAAGGTGTGCACTGGTGGAGCAGTGGTTGGGTCAGTTGCTTCTGAAGGAGCACAGGTCACATACTCCTGGGTTCAAGTCCTAACCCCAGGGGAAGCAACCAATGTGACTGACTAAATAAGAATAAAATAATAAGATGCTTCCTCCTCTGTCTTCCTGCCTGCGCCTTTCCTTAAAAAAAAACAAACCAAGAATTTGAAGTGAATTCTCTTGCCCATCTCCATTCTGCCTTTTGAAGTGTTATTGTAGACAATCTTAATTGAAGTGGAGTCTATTTGCCCAAATCTGTAAGAGCTTCCAAAAATTCTTTTTACCTATCAGGGATGCAATAAGTAAAATCCAAAGGGAATTTATTAATTTGTGTTTAGGTAGTAGCTTCATTATTTCATATTGTAGAATATTTATTGCAGAAGCTAATGGAGACTTATTTCTCCATCTGCCCTGGTCGTATTTTAATGGTGTGCTGATGAGCAATGTAATGACAGTAAGTTTTCCTAAATTCATCAGCTATCACTGTGGTTGAACCAAGAATATTTCCACACTTGGTATTTTTAAAAATTATTTTTACACATTGAAATAAACTCATATGTAGAGGTTCCCTATCATTTGCTACATCTTGTCCTATTGAACATGAGGGATATTGTGTTCTCTTGTGATGTGGGAACCTCATGGTGATTTTCAAGCTTGTTAATTGATGTAGTATGCAGTGTAACGTTTTCGGAAAATATATTCCACTGAGCACTGGTTTCTGCTTATTTCTGCTCTGTGGTATAGTAGCATAATTGTCATTCTAAACTACACTGAAAGACTATCATTAACATTTTTTCTTTGGTATGGAAACTTTGAGCATTTTTGAACATAGACGGAATGGTATAATGAGCTGCCTTGGAGCCATCAACTTGTTAAGCCGTAGAAACTCACAGTCATCTCATTGTTTCATCTCTCTTCTTACCTAATCACTTTTATTTTCTTTGATACGGTTCTTAGAGCAGAATTCCAAATTTCCTATTCTTTCATCTACAGATATTTTATCACATATCTTAGAGAAGAGTCGTAGTTTATTCTGCCTGTGTCAAAAGGAGCATTTTGGTGGGTCAGGAGTCTTCTCCAGAAACTCGTGTGTGTCCTGCTGTCAAACAGCTCTGAAAACTTTGTTAGTTGAATGTGGAGCATTTATGCCTGGAGTTACTCTGCTTTTTCCTGAAGAACATTGTATTAGCACCTTGTTCCCAAAAGTCTTTGAACTAGTGAATCCCATTGTTTGTGCTGTGTGCAAGTATTTGTCCTTAAGTTACTTCTTACAACTTTGGAAAGGGACTTACAAGTTGCAATTAAGGATAAACATTTTTATACTCATTTTGCAAAATTGAATTTGAAAAGCCTATTTTTGTAGATTTTCATTGATAGTGATTTTGCAGGTTTTTTCTAAAATATACAGCACCCTAGCTTTGCAAGTTTTAAAAAACTTAGTTTTAGTTTGGCATGGAAGACTTATCTAAAGCAGTGAATTGAAGCATTTATTACCATATTTTATAATGTCGTATTTGACTTTGAACTTCTTTCAGGTGCTGGCTAAACCTTTAAATCTTCAGGATGAAGTTCAGCAAAATCTAGTGATGCAGGTGTTGAAACTGGTCCTCAACTGCCTTAACTTTGACTTCATTGGCAGTTCAGCAGATGAATCTGCAGATGATCTTTGCACAGTGCAGATTCCAACGACCTGGAGAACAAGTAAGACGAAAGTGTGGTGTGGGGCAGAGTCAACGGGAATGGCACAGAGTTCAGCAATAGAGCTGCCTTGTATGCCGTGAACTCTTTTTTTGGCTAGGCAACCAAAAAAAGATTTAGAAACCAAGGTAGCAGTTTATATCCAATAATGAAATCTGTCTTCCCCACTTTATATCACAGTCACTTCCACATTTTGATTTTGGAAAAAAAGGAAAAGCAGTTGTAGAATTAGAGAAAACAGGTTTGGGAGGGGACATGAAGAGTTCACTTTTGGGTACATGGAGTAGGAGAGGACACAGCACTGGACAAAAGATAGCAACATATTTTTCAAAGTTGTAAAGAGAATGAATCTGAGTAACTGACTTTACTTCAGCAAGCGGAATTGCAACTTTTATCTGCCGGAGAGGAACTGTGAGGGAGCTGGGTGAGTTGCTCTCGTGTGTCCCGGAGAGGTGGTGGCACTAGGGTCTTCCTGCAGCCGGGTGGGGAAGATCTTGACAAAAAGCCTGTATTCTGCACAAACTCCCCAGGATTTTTCTACCACTTGAGCAGCCTTTCTCCTCTTTTCCCCCCTGCACTTCACCCGCTCCCCAAAACCAGAGCTTTCTCTCCTTGTGAATTAAACTGGCGAGTTTCAGATTCAGGGATGTTAGATAGTAGAGGAATACCATAGACTTTGTAAAAGCTTCTAATTTCTATGGAAATCAGTGACTAAAACACTTAGAAGAGACTTAATATCTTGGCTATGGTGATGAATATGTGAACTGACACATATAATAAAAATTATGAAGACTAACAAACACACTTATATGGAAAGCTGGAAAGTCTGAATAAGAGTGAGTTGTATCAGTGTTGTTTCCTGACTGGGATTGTACTGGACTTTTACAAGAACTTACCATCGGAAGAAGCTGGGTAAAGGGTACATGGGGTTTCTCTATTTTTTTCTTGCAACTGCATATGAATTTAGTTATCAAAAAGTTTTCTAGAAAAAGGGAGAGTTAGTGGACACACAGACACAGTGAAGGGTAGAAGTAAAATTCAAAAAGTTATATTTAATTTCCCCAGAGAGATTAAAAAAAAGGCAGTGTACCCTTGAAACAAGAATGGGATATTGTTTCAAAAGGAAAGTTCAGAGAATATTCCATATATAAAGAAATTTGCTCATTTAAAACAGGCAGTGAAAGAGTTGGAAGAAAAAGTTGAGGAAATAGAAAGTAGAACAAAAGAGTAAGAATGGTTTGAGAAGAGAAAAAAAATAGAGGACGATGATGGCATGGAACTAAGAAGCCTAGCATCTGACGCTATAGTTCAAGAAGAAGACAGAAAAACAAAGCTTTGAACAAAATACCAAAGAGAGTTCGCAGTAGTGAGACATCAGTTTTCATAATGAAATAGTCTATCAAATACCTGGCGTGATGAATCAGAAAAGAAACACACTAAGCTTATCATGATATTTCAGAAGAGCGAGGATAGAGAAGATCCTAAAACCTATCAGGAAAAAGTAGGTCAGCTACGGAGGATTGCGATCCTGAATAGCATTTGAGTTTAATAGCAGCCCTGGAAGGTAGCAGACAATGAAGCAATAGCCTCAGATTTCTAAGGGAAAATTATTCTTAAGATAGAGGAAATGATTAAATATGAGATAGTATATATGCATTTTCAGACCTGCAACTCCTCTTGAAACTTAGCCCTTCTGTACTTGTCCTCAGGAAGCTACTTGATGCACAGTTCAAGACGTGGAGATAACAGGTGTGGGAAAAGGGAATTGGAACCCAAGATGACAAGGAACAGAGAAAAATGGAGACAATTGTTTACCATATTTGGGAGCAACCAGTCCAAGTTGAAGGCTTTGGGAGGTTTAGCCTTAGGAGAATGGAAACAATAGGTTATTTGATGGTTTTGATCACGAGGAAAACCGCAGGGACAACATTTTGCCAGTTTACCAGAGTATTTGGGAAAAATTAGGGCCAGATAAACAACTAAACAGAAACAAAGATGCTATGATTAAATCCTGGGAGTATTTGATCTGTTATCCAGTCCTCATCTACTCCTTGGCTCAGGTATTGTATCATTCATGCATTCATGTTAAATGCAGACACTTAGAAGTTATTTAATCCGAGACGGATAGAATGGAGGGTGGATTTGTGAGTGCAGATGGATTCTAGAGAGACTGTGCCGGGGGTGGCGTGGTGAGCGAGTAGTCAGCTAAAGCCGCATCTGCTGAAATAGAAATTCATGTGATGTTTAAAGTAAAACAAAGAAATAGTAATACAGTGTGTTTTGGGGAAGCGCATATGTAAACGTAGCTCAGAGCTAAAAGGGAGTTGGAACAGGGCAGTGTGCGGCGGTTTTTATTATGTGCTTTTAGTGCCGTTCCCTTTCCAATTCTATTTAAATGTTTGTTTTTATATTTTAAAACAAATGAAAATTATCAGAACCGTAGATGCTATATAGAAGTAAGGGATAACTTCTGTTTTACGTCTGTTGTTTGACCTCTCAAAAGAAAATAATTAGGAAGTAAAATTTTTTTAATGAAAATGAAAAAAAAAACCATTTTGCTTTGTATGACAGTATTGCTGTGTTATAATCGTGAATTGAAGGGTAGAGCATTAGAAAATAATTTTGTTTTCCAGTTTTCCTGGAGCCGGAAACACTGGATATTTTCTTCAATTTGTATCATTCACTTCCACCACTTCTATCTCAGTTAGTAAGTAAAAATCATTTATTCTTTGATGTAAAGTACCTGTGAGCTTTATCTATGAGAGGTATGTATTTACTTAAAAAATTCCGTTTAAACTTCTTGATTGTGTTCAGTCTACAGATTCTGGAATGTATATTGCTTAAGCGATTTGTCAGATTTTATTTATAGTCAGCGCTGTGTGTCCTGGTGACCCAGAACAGTCCCTGTGAATTAACTCCTGCCTGGAGCCAAGACAGCCTCCCACCCTTTAACTTCGTCCACCCCTGTTCCCACCCCTTTCTCTGGGCTGTAATTCAGTGGGCTCCACCGCCCCACCCGCTTTTTGGCCCCTCTCTCTGGCTCCCCTCAGTCCTGCCTGGTTATGTGTCTTAGACATGTCAGCCCGTCCTCACCAGGTATTTCTGAGCGAGACACAAAGGGGCTCATTTGACTTTATGCTCATCACTCCATTTTGTTCCATTATTGTACATTTATTTTTTGAATTAGATTTTGTTGTGTACTTAAACAAATCTTGACTGTCTTTGGGTCTCTAGAACTTTAAGACAGTCAACCCTATCATTGTGGAATCTAAAACAGAACTCAAGCAAGACTTAAAAAAAGAAAGAAAAAATCAGTTGAATGTCTAAGCACATAGAAGTAAAGTTGGGGGAATTCTGATATTGCCATTTCCTGAAGAAAAATGTTCCCGATTGAAAGTGCCCATCACTTACATGTTTGTTTAGATATGTTATTGCCCACATGGGAGGGATAGGTTCACACAGTCTCCCTTTGCCCCTCTTTCTTTTTTTTTAAATTAACAATGTTTATTATTTCTGTTGTTCAGAATACTGTATTCATTTTTGGAGCTTGAAATTGCATCTTGGTCCATATTTCACACCACTACCACCCTCAGAATTCCAGGGTCCTTTATTGCCCCTTTTCTCTGCCAGCCCCCCAACTGCCCCCTCCATTCTGCTTTTGAATCTAGGGTTTTGAATGCGGCACTTTTTAAACTCAGTTTCACAGGGCACCTATGTTTCCAGATGGTGTTAGAGAACTTCAGCTGACTTTAACCAGAATAGTATGGTTTTTAGTTTAGAAACCATGGTTTCAGACTCGCCATGGTGGAGCAGCGCATCCCCTCCTGGGTTCAAGTCCCGGGTGGTGGGGCCAGAGAGAGAATACAACCTCTCTCACCCTGCCTGCCTGCCTACTAACCTTCATTCCTGCCTGCACGTTTCCTTTAAAAACAAAACAAAAACCCTTGGTTACATGTATAATTATGTTTTGAAATATAAAACAAATGCTATAGTACTTAAATAGGAAAATAGCTGCTTTAAGAGACTGTAAATACATTCATTGGGCATGCCTTATCATAAGGTCCTTATTTCATTTCATCCTTTAAGTGGACTGGCAGGTAGGTATTACTATCCTCACTGTAGACAAGGAACCAGACTCCGGCTGACTTAAGTGATTTCTCCAGGCCAGCAAAATAAACAGTGGATCTGAGATTTAGTTACAGGTCTTTTTGACTTCAAAACCCTTTTTGTATCATGTAAAAAAAATTGTTCCTTTTTTTTTTTTCCCCTCCCCCCTTAAAGGAAAGGTGTAGGCAGGAATGAAATCAAGAAGGCAGGCAGTCAGGAAGAAAGAGGTGAAAAAAGTATTTTTATGTTATTTTTATTTAGTGGTTTACATTGGTTGTTCCCCACCAAACACAGGACACGAACCCAGGTGCTTGGGATATATGTGGACTGTGCTCATTTGGAGGTGGCTGCCTAACTGTGGCTGTGTGCCAAAAATTGTTTCTTTAGTTTGCATTACTATATGATTTTAAGATACTAAATTCTATAATCTAGGTGCATATCACACCACACCTGCCATCACCATCACTATATTGTTTCCCAGACCTTATCTGCACAGCAGAATTGCCTAAGGAATTTTTGTTGTTGTTTTTTTAAACATCAGTAGCTGTGGCAAATTGGAGGATGTTTTCAAAGGTTGTCCCCTGATTTTTTTCCCCTGATAAGCACCCTTGCCAAGAAAGTTGGACATTGTGGATGAGATGTCCTAAGGGAAATATTTAAATATTGATTGCTGATTCTAATATTTTAAAAAGAGAGCAAACATGTCAGCCAATTCGGTCTGAAAATTGCCACTTTGGGGCCTCTCTCTTGATGAACCCAGACTTCAGTTGTTCCTTTGAATGAAGAAGTAGAGTTAAGAATCTCAACAGTGAAATTGTCTGCAAAATAGTAAAAAAAAAAAAACTTCAGGAAAATAGGCAACATATACTCTTGGAACTTTTATAGGGAACTGACTCAGCACTGTTTTCCAAATCATTCTTCTCAATATTAAGGAGTGGTGTGCTTAAGATGTTCTACCAGCAGAGACATTTTGAATGTGCTGGATTAGGTGAAATTACAGGACTTTTCTACCAGCAGAGACATTTTGAATGTGCTGGATTAGGTGAAATTACAGGACTTTTCCTCTCTTGCAGGATTCCACAAAATTTACTGTGCAGAACTTCCCAAACATATTCTGCCACAAAATCATATTTTCTCTTAGGTAAAACATCGGTTTCATTGGTTCAAAAACATAACTGGGCATCAGAAGCAATTGGGAGCTTTTTGAGTGTATGCGTGTCCAGACTCCACTCTGGCAAATTTGATACATGAACAAATATTAAAGAAGAGTACCCACAAATAGGCATTTTAGAGATGGGGTTCCAGGGTTGTGGGTAGTGGTGGTGGTTTACGATGTTTAGCTTTTGTGTTTTTTGGATTCTGTTTCTTATTTACCCGTAAAAATACTTTGTGTACAAAGATTAGTAGACCTCGCATGTGTTAGTTTAAAATTGAAATGAATTTTGTTGTCCTTGTTTTCAGGCACTTTCATGTTTGGTTCAGTTTGCTTCCACAAGGAGGTCCTTATTTAGCAGTCCTGAACGTGTCAGATATCTTGGTAATTTAATTAAGGGACTAAAAAGGATACTTGAAAACCCTCAGGTATTTATGAAGTAAATTAATTAATACTTAGTATATAGAAATTTAATAAACACTGCAGTATGTACAGTTTTTTTGTTTTTGCTGAAGGAATGCAGTATCTCATGTTTCTGGGTTTTTTTTTAACTTGTTCTTCAGTAATTTGCTTCACTTTCTTTATTCCTGAAGTGATTAATTCAGTTATATCTGCCTTCTGAACGAGAAGAATTTTATAAATCTGAATGTTAGTCTTAAATGTCTCTAGATTATGAACTAATGTCTTTTTGCCCTCTTGTGGACAAGTAAGAGTTTGTAGATTTTAAAATATGCTCTATATTAACTACAAAACTTCAATGGCAATTTCATTTCAGAGAATTGCAAAGCTTTTATTGGTGATTTGGTGGCTACTTAAAATTTTTGTTTTCCTTTGGTTTAAAATAATTGATAATGAAAGTACAGATTTTAAAAGGCTGAATGATGACTTGAGGTTTTTATCTAAGTGTCTTGGTTAATAACTTTTAAGGGGTCATGTATCTGTACATAAAGAAAATGTGCTTACTTTGTTAAGAACAATTTTTTGCAGGTTAGTCTTAGGAGTATTTTGTGTGTTGTGCATTTAAAAATTTTTTCAATGTTAACATAACTGAAATTGCTGTGCTATGCTGATAAGTGGAATTATACCAATATTTAAAAAAATCTCAGTTGTTTGTCTCATTATCGTCAACCAATATGTGAAATATGCTAATATAATAATTCTCTTAATTGATTTTCTAACATCTACATGTTGATGTTTCATAGCAATGAATGTTTGAATATTATTTTAGAATTATGAGCATGTATTAAGAGGTCAGAGTTTGGAACTTGTCCTTAATTTTTAGACCCTTTTATATTCTTTCATGGACCTAATATGAAGGAAATTTCTTGGAAACTTTCAGTATTACATTCATTTCCACGTCAGCTATAGTATAAATTTCAAGCTACAAAGATAAAAACACGTACCCTCTTTTCAAGGACCTCACTGACAGATGTGTGTGCCTTTGTGTTTTTTTAAAGCTATCCTCCCTTGAGGATAGTGGAGCAGTGGTTAGGTCAATCATCTCTGAAGGAACATAGGCCATATACCCCTGAGTTTGAGTCCCAGGCCTGGGGCAGGGGAAATAACCAGTGTGAACAACTAAATAAAAATAAAGATGTTTATTCCTCCTCTCTCTTCCTGCCGGCCTGCCTAGTGTCCTTCATTCCTGTCTGCACCTTTCCTTTAAAAAAAGCAACAAACAAATCTATCCTCCCTCAAAAGCTGTAACTTGGTGCTTTTAAACTTTCTGCTCTAACTTCGTCATTTATTTGAGTGAATTCCCATTTAGCCACAGAATTGAGGTCTGCAGGTACATAATAGGTATTTTTTGAATGAAAACAAGTCTCTATTATTTCTGTGTTTTAGTCCATGTGGTGTTGCTCTTCCCCACTGTTTCGTGAGCTCATTCTTATTTTTCATCCTCAGTCACTATCAAGTCCTCTGTTGGCTTCTATTGAAGCCACAATACATACACTGACACACAGACTTTTTCTGTGTAATATTATGGGCTCCCAAGCATAATTTAGTCATCGGATGCAAAGCTTTCTACAAAGTCTTTATTTTGGACTCTTTTTCTTTTTTTGACTGTAACTTAGCCTACACATTAAAATAAGCTCATATGTATTGATTCCCCCAGCTGCATTTTCCCCATTCCTCAGATAACTGTCAACACACCCTGCCCTCCACCACATCACTAAGCGTTCTTCACCATTGTCTGGTAGGCTCTGCCCCCATCCTATTCCCTATTGGTGACCTCAGTTCAGTTGCCAGTGTCCAAGGGTTGGGTTTGTTTCCTCTGTTCCGTTTTGTCTATTCATGATCCACCTTTATTATTAATCATTGAGGACAAGATTAAATTCAGTAAGATTCATTTATTTTCTTTCATTGTTACCTATCCAATTGATATGAAGTACAAATAACTATGAAAATCTGAAGAATTAATAAAGTACTCTTGGACTTTTATGATGGTATAATGAGTCATTAGCTTGGTTGGCTTTTAAGTATTTAAAAAAATATCCTTTTTGTCTCATAATTTAGGGTTTATCTGATCCAGGTAATTACCATGAATTTTGTCGATTTTTGGCTCGTTTAAAGACAAATTATCAGCTGGGAGAATTAGTTATGGTGAAGGAGTATCCTGAAGTTATCAGACTGATTGCTAATTTTACCATTACGAGCCTACAGGTAAATAAAAATTATATAATTGATATTAAACTATAGATTGAAGATAATTTCTTGTAATACTTGGAGGTTTTTTTTTAACATCTATTAGAATACTTGTTCATTGCAAGATTTTAGGTAAAAAGCTTCATTGCAGCATATAGTTTATAATAATAAAAATTTCAAGGCAACTTGAATACTTATAATTGAATAATGATTTTAGAAGCACTTGTAAAATCTGCATGAAGAAATAAAATTATTTTGCAGATTGAGTTTTGGAAAAATTTTTTAAGTTTGGAGGACACTTTAAAGCCATATTTTCCACATCATATCCATTCTGAAAAAATATTTATGGAAAGAAGACTTGAAGGAAGTAAACTCACATTTCAGCAGTGATCATCCCTGAGTGGTAGAACAATGAAAGCTCATTGGTTGCTTCTTTATTCTTTATGGAACTTACAAAATTTGCTATATGAAGTTTTATTGGTTATAAATATAAAGACTGAAAGTAAATTTTTTAAAAATTTCGCCTCTGTAATTCTTATTCTACGAACACTTACATGCCATTTTAAGTAACTTTTGCTTTATTTCTTCGTAGCACTGGGAATTTGCTCCCAACAGCGTTCACTACTTATTAACTCTGTGGCAACGGATGGTAGCATCAGTTCCTTTCGTGAAGTCAGCTGAACCCCACTTACTAGACTCTTATGCACCAGAAATCACGAAGGCCTTTATCACTTCTCGGTTGGAGTCTGTTGCCATAGTTGTGAGGTATTGAAAAGCTAAATGTTTCTTTTGTATTTTCATCATTTGCATTTTGGGATAAAATGAATTGGGGTGAAATTTACTTAGCATAGAACTTACTCTAGTAATGCACAGATCTGTAAGTTTTGAAAAGGGCATACAATTGTATAACCATCATCACAATCAGCAGATCAGAAAGTTCTTTTGGATCCCTTTGCAGTCAGCCCTTTCCCCATCCTCAGCCATCTGTTTTGTTTCCCTGTAGTTGGGACCTTTTCTAGAACATGGTGTACATGAAATTATAGAGCAGATGGTCTTTGAGCCTGACTTCTTTCACCTGTTAGTTACTTTTGAGATTCCTCCTTGTCGTGTCCATTGTTTCCTTTTCACTGCTGCATAGTATCCCACGTCATGGGTATATCACATTTTATCCTTTCAGCAGTTGATAGACATTTGAGTTGTTTCTGTTTTTGTCAGTTATGAATAAAATAATTATAAATATTCCTGTATAGATTTTTTCTATGAACCTAAGTTTTAATTTTTCTTGGGTAAATACCTAGCTGTAAGATTCCTGGTCTGCACAGTAATTATAGATTTTACTTTCTAAGAAAGTGCCAAACTCTTTTCTAAAATGATTATATTATTTTGCATTCCCATCAGCAATATACAAGAGACCCAATCGCTCTTCATTCTCACCGGCACTTGATATTGTCAGTTTTTAAAATTACATTCATTCTAATAGGTATATAGCGATACCTCACTGTGGTTTTAATTTGCATTCTCTCACTAATAATGTTGAGCATCTTTTCATGTACTTATTTGATATTTTTATGTTTTCTTTGGCAAAGTGCCTGTCAAAATTTGTTGCCCATTTTTTAAATAAGTTGTTTATTTTCTTACATTGAAGTTTGAAAGGTCTGTAATTTCCTGTCACAAGTCTGTTGATCCTAAATCTTTTTTTTTTTTCAAGAAGCATTTTATTTTTATTTAGTTGTTCGTCTTGGCTGTTCTCCCTGGCCCCCAGATGCAAGCCTGGGTCCTTGGGATGTTATGTGGACCGTGCTCTGCCAGAGGCACTGGACCTAAATACTACTCCACCAGGGTGTGCCATATCATGTTTTTTGCAAATATTTTCTCCCTGTCCATAGCTTGCCTTTTTATTAATAGCCTTTCAATGAGCAGAAATTCGAGCTTTATGAAGTCCGATTTGTCCTTTTTTTCTTCCGGATGTTTTATAGTTTTAGAATTTATATTTAGTTCTGTGATTCGTTTTAAGGTAAATTTTGTATATGCCCTGAGGTTAAACTTGAAGTTCTTTTTTTTTAAGCCTATGAGTAACGAGTTATTTCAACACCACTTGCAGAAAAGAATATCCTTTCCATATGGAAATTGCTTTTATTTTGTTTTTAAACACTTAATTGACCATCTATATGTGAGGTTCTGTTTCTGAATCTATTCTTAATCTGTGTGTTTTTCTTCTGTCAGTACCTTTTCTTGACTAATGTAACCATAAAACAGTAAGCTTTGAAACTAGATAGTGAGAGTCTTGTCTCCGTGGATTCTCCCTTTCTGAAATTGTTTGCCTCTTTTACTTTCTTTGCTTTCCCATGTAAGCTTTAGAATCAACTTCTCATTATCTACAAAGCCTGTTGGGACTTTGAGGGAAGAATTAACATCGTAACAATATCACATCTTTCAGTCAGTGAGCACGTCTCTCTTTTGTTTCTTTTCTGTGACTTTTTTTTTTTAAAATCAGTGTTTTGTGGTTAGTTTTCAGATCTTACATAGGTTTAATTAGATTGAATTGGTATTTTATGTTTTTTTGGTGCCTGGGTAAGACATTGCTTAGTAAATTTCAACCTCTAATTGTTCACTGCTAGTACATAGTATTATAGTTGAATTTCATGTATTGACCTTGCTTGTTAGGCCCTTGGTAAACTCACCCATCAGTGCTAGCAGCATTTTTATGATTTCTTTGGTAGGATTTATGTATGTAATCATGTCATTGTCAAAAATAGATGTCTTATTTCTTACCTTCCAATTTGTCTTTTATTTCTTTTTCCATCGTGGAGTTTTCATGTAGCATAATAAAGTTTATTGGTGGTGAATGAAAGTGCACTGTCGTCGAGTACTGTCTCCAGAGCTGCTGTTGTGTTTTTCAGAGATGATTTAGATGACCCCCTGGATGACACCGCCACTGTCTTCCAGCAGTTGGAGCAGCTATGCACTGTCAGCAGGTGTGAATATGAAAAGACATGCTCGCTCCTTGTGCAGTTGTTTGACCAAAATGCGCAGAATTACCAAAAGCTTCTGCATTCAGCTTCCAGGATGACTGTGGACATGGCCATTCAGGAAGGTCAGTACATTTTATGTGACTGATATATGTTATTAAGGTGAATTTGAAATAGCTTCATTCGTCACTTTATTTAATAATTTCACTGCAGATGATTTTGCTTTATTTCCCTAATTCCTTGTCCCCTAGGAAGCTATTAATTTCTATCTAGGAATTTTGGTGGTTTGATGGTTAATTTTTAGTTTCCCTTTATAAGATTCATACCAAATATTTCTTCCTCTCTGTAATCATGACCAAGGAAAGCTGACGATGGACCTTTGAGAAGATAGCTTATTAACATAACTTATCTTTTAATTAATCATATTTTCTCCCTTGCTTCAGCTGACTGCAAATTCAAAGCCCAGTTTTAGCCAGTAAAATGTTATATTGTGATCGAATCCTGATTTTGCATTTCTGTTTTAGTCTTTACCAGGGCTTTATTTCATTATATTAATCCTTTATTGAAGAAAACGTCAATCTTTTTTGTATATCCCTTTAAATCTTTTCAGACACATAACGTAATGAAAATAAATAAATTTCTTAGGTATTTCTAATGAGATGAATTATGAGAATGGAGCTGGATAACACATTTCTCATAGGAAGCACTTTCATTATAGTTGCAGAATTTTTCCCTTTTTCTTTTATATTTGGTGTCTTTTGTTTGGAAAGTGAGTGGTAAGGGATGATGGTCAATCTTATTTTCAATGATTTTCCATTTCATCTCTTTTTAAAAGAATTCTTTAGATTTCCATATCATCTTCTGACAATACCCTTTATTCTTTACGTGTGGTGTTTTATTTTGTTGGAGTTGTGCAGTACTGCTGAGGGCCCCATGGTGGGGTGGTGAGCCTTCTCGTAAGTTCTCTCTTTCATTAGGATCTCATTATTTCTAAATTAAATGGGAGATAACTCTTTTTTTTTCTTTTGTAGCACTAGCCTTTCTATGATTGATTTCTTTAAGTAGTTTTTAAAAGCATAAAATATCACGAACGAAAGAATGTTTCTCTAGACATTGACATAGTGACTAGCAGTAACAGACACCATCACGTAGTTGAAGGAATAGTCAATTATCGGTCTCTTTGCTGCTGTCTTTCCTCCTTTATCTACATCTGTCTTTCCTCATTGCAATCTTGAAGTTTGTGTTTATCAGTTTATACCTTTTTTCCCCATAATGTTTACTGCATATATTCTGTGTGTAGCCTAAAAATAATGCAAGATTTTGCCTATTTCTGAATTTCATGCAGATGGAATCATGCTGTATTTTTTTCTACAACTTGCTTTATTATTTTTTCTCAGCATTGCATTTATAAGAGTTTATGGTGATGTGTAGAACTAATTTTTTCATTTGACTGTCACTGTTTGAATATGCCACAATTTATTTATATATTTTCTTGTCAATGAGTGTTTGTGTTTTCTCTGATTTTCACTTGTACGGTGAGTACTGCTGTAAATATTATGATGTGTGCCCATTCCTTAGACATAGTCAGGGTCTGTAGATAATGCCAGACTAGCTTACCCCGAGATTATACCACTTCTGTCTAACCTACTCTGCCCTAGATTCTTGTCAGCCTCTCCTAACTTGAGGCTTAGGTTTTTGCCAGACAAGTGGAAGTAATAAACCACACAGTGTTTTTACTTTTTACCCCTGTGATTACCAGTGAAGTTGAGTATCACTTTATCTTTATGACTGTTAAATGTCACTGATGAAAACTATGTTGATGATTTTTGTTCCATTTTCCCCTCACCTTTGGATTGTTGACCTTTATCTTACTGAGTGAACTTTTTGTATGTTTTTGACACTAATCTTCTAGTTTTTGAGTTCTGAGTATTTTCTACAAATTGGTGACCCGTCTTTGTGTATCATTTTCTTCACTCTGAACAAGTAATGATTTTTACTAGTTTTCGCTTATCTTTCTAAGTTTCTGCATGCATGCATATTTTATGAATGTATACATTTCTATCTCTTACTAGAATATGGCATTCCACGCTCACTCTTCTACTCCTTGGTCTTTTCATTTTACAATTTATTTTCATATCCGTATATGAAAATAATTTTGAGAATGCCTTATTTTGTAGATGTAAAATGCTTGTTTTATAGATGCACCGTGTTTTATATTTTGAATATTTCATGATGTATTTACCCATTCACTCTACTGCTGAGGGTCATTCATCATCTTCTGCTGTTGAAATTAATGCTGTACAGGTGAACCTTGAACAGATGGTATTTCAGGTGTGTGCAACTGTATCTGCATGATGAGTTTCCAGAAGTAGAGTTTCTGTTGGAGAAAAGGGTCTATGTACTTATGACTTTTAGAAATATTGCCAAATTACTGTCTGTAAGGACTATACCGATTTGCTTGTCTGCTAGTGTCTGTGAGAGAGTTTCCACGTTGCTTTTGTAGGACAGTATTACACAGTTTTTAAATACTGATAATGCTATAGGTAAAAAATGATTTCTCAGTATAATTTAATATTTTCCTATCAGTGAGGTTAATTAGGCATTTGTTTAAATTTAAAAACTATTTGGTTGTCTTTTTCTATAAATGAACTTCACTTTCTGTCATTGACTTGCTGATTCTTTTTTATCTCTTTTTTTTTTAAAGGAAAGGCACAGGCAGGAGTGAAGACAAATAGGTAATAGGCAGGAAGAGAGAGGAGTAGGAGGAGATTTATTTATCTTTATTTAATTGTTCACATTGGTTGTAATCCTGGCCCCAGGTCTTGAACCTGGGACCTTGGAATGTGTGTGGGATGGCTCCCAAGTATACTAGACAATTCAGCCACCAGGAGGCGCCCTATCATTGATTTTTTTTTTTTTTTTTTAAGACCTCTCTGTATTATAGAAAAATGTACCCCTTGTCTGATGAAAGTTGCAAGTATCTTTTTCCTTTCTTATATTCTTTTTCATTTTTTGAATGTGTGCTGTGATGATTTAGCAGTTACACACAGCCATGTAAATACCCCCACCTCACTCTGAATAACTTCCTTATGCCCTCTGACCCGTTTCCCCACTCTTGACCTAGCTAGCTAACCACTGGGTTCTGTCATTGTGGTGTGTCTCTTTTAGATTTCTGTGTAAATAGAATCATGGCCTTTTGTGTTTGACTTCATTAGTATAATTTTTAAAAATTAAAATTTAATATGTTTTGAAGTAACTTTGACCCACAAAACAATTTAAACCTATATGTGCACATTCCCCATTGGTCAGATACATATAACAGCATAGCCTGCCCACCACAAAGTTAGCATAATATTTTTGAAATTCAAGTATGTTGTGTCTCTTACAGTTTTCCTCTTTTTATTGCTGCGTAATATTCCACTGTAGGACTTTACCATAGCTTAACTGTTCACCAGTTGGTGGGCATAGAGTTACATTTCCAGTTTTTTGCTATTCTGAGTATTGAAAATGAATATACCAGATAACTTCTGGATGTATATTAGGTTTTCATTTCCTTTGATAAATATCTAAGACTTATTATTAAGTCACATGACAAAGCTATACTTAATACAAGATGCTGCAGCCCAGTTTGGCAAAGTGTACCATTTTTCCATTCCCTTACAATGTGTGAAATTGTGATTTTTTTCCACATCGTTATCATTTGATACTGTCTTTTTAGCTGTATCCATTCTGCTGGTGCGGCCTAGTAGTAATTTGCGTATCCTTGATAATAAATGGTGTTTTTTAAAACCATTCTTATATCTTGTACAAAATACCTATTCACGATTTTTGCCCATCTTTAAATGGAGTTTTTTTTTATTTGTATCTTATTGGAATAGTAAGTGTGTTTTATATATTCTGTATGCAGTGTCTTTTTCATGTAGATATTTACAAATATTTTTGCCCTGTCTGGTTTGTCTTCCTAACGGTTTTTGCAAGAGCAAAAGATAAAAATTCTGACGATCTGGTACACTCTGGTGATTTAGTGGGTTACTGCACTGTGGTGTAGTCCACATACATCATCTCTGGTTCAAGGCCTGAGCAGGGTAAAAAACCAAGATGAACAACACAACACAACACAAAACAAACAAAACAAACATGCTTCTTTCTCCTCTCTCTTCCTGCCTGTCTGCCTCTGCTCATCTTCATTCTTGTCTGCACCTTTCCTTTAAAAGAAATTATGATGACCTATCTTTTTAGTTTTTCTTTATGACTTGTGCTTCTTGTATTTAAGATATCTTGTGCAATCCAGTGGCACAAGATATTGTGTATTTTCTCTAGAAGTTTAGCAGTTTTAGTTATTACATTTAGGTCTGTGATCCATTTTGGTTAAGTTTTGTGCATACTGTTAGGGGTGAGTCTCCCCACTCCACCCATACAATTAGCATGCTGTTCTGGACCACTTGCTGCAAAGACCTGCCATTTCTCCATGAATTATGGTACCGTGGTCAAAAATTGACCACAAAAGGTTAGGGTCTGTTTGTAGACTCTGTTCTTTACCATTGATTATATGCCTTTCCTGTTCCGACATTAAACTGTCTTGGTTACTGTAGGTTTGTTAAGTCTTAAAATCAGGTAATTTAAGTCCTTCATTAATCTTTCTCTAAATAGTTATGTTAGTTTTGGGTCTTTTGCCTTTCTGTATTAATTTTAGTACCAGTGTGTCATATCCTCCATCTCTTATTTTTGTGTGGGCCTTCTTAGAAATTTTGAGTGTTGCGTTTCATGGACATGGTATATTACTCCACTTAAGGAGGTCTTTAATTTTCTTTGCAGCATTTCGTTGTTTTCAGTGCACAGGTTTTAGAAATCTTTCACTAAATTTATTCCTCTATATTTTTGGTGCTATTGTACATTTTATGATTTTTCCATGCTATTCTATACAGTCAGAATTGATTTTTGTTTTTGTGTCCTATGATAAATTTACTCTTTAGTTCTAGTAGCTTTTTTGGTTGATTTAAGATTGTTTTATATGAGCCTGTCAGCTGCAAATACAGTTCTATATTCTTTCTAGTCTTTGTGTTCTTTATTTTTTTTCTTATCGTATTCCACTCTTAGGACCTCCAGTACAACATTCTAAAAAGTGGATATTCTGGCCTTATTTTTGTTTGTATTCTAAGAAGCATTGAGCCTTTTACCATTGAGTATGATATATCTCTAAGTTTTGTCAAGATATAATAAATTTGAGGAAGTTTCCTTCTGTTCTTCCAACTATTTGTAATAAATAAGACATTATTTTTTTCAGATGCTTTTATGCACCTGATCAAGTAACCATTTTTTTTCTTCTTCTTTACTAATATAGTTAATTACCTTAATTTTTCTATGTTAAAGCAACTTTACATTTCCAGGGTAAGTCCTGGAATCCCATGGTTATGATATAGTATTCCTTTATAAGTCTTAGATTCACTTTGTAAAACAAATTTATGTCAGTGTTTATGAAGGGTGCTTATCTATAGTTTTCTTGTCTTTTGATGACTTTGCCTGGTTTGATAAAAGGGTAAATACTGGCCTTATAAAATGAGTCAGGGAGTGTCCCTCTTCTTCTTTTTTTTTTTTAATCTTCTGAAAGGGTTTGTTTAGTGTTATTATTTTTCCCTTAAAAGTTTGGAGAAACCTATGGACCTGGAGGGTGAATAATTACTAATTAAGTTTCTCTGATTGGTATATACTTCAGATTTTCTCCTTCTAGGGTCAGATTTAGTCTTTTATGTCTTCAAGGAATTTGTCCTTTTTTGAAATTTATTAGAATAAAGCCCTTAATATTTTATTATTATTTTAATGACTGTAGGATGTATAGTGGTGTTTCTTATTCATTCCTGATATTGGTAATTTTTGCCTCTTTTCCCCTGATTGATTTAACTAGACATTTATTAAATTTGTTAATGTTCACAAAGAACTTTTAGTTTCATTGATTTTTTTTAGTTTGTTTTTTATTTCATAACATTTTTATTTTATTGTTTTCTGTCTTATCCTTTTGATTTTATTTGTTCCTTTTTTCTAACGTTGGATGGAGATTTCACATTTTTGATTTTCTACTTTTTCTAATTAAAAACACTAAAGCTGTGATCTTCCTTTTGTGTATTACTTTTGCTGCTGCTCATGAATCTTGTTTTACTTTCTAATTAAAAACACTAAAGCTGTGATCTTCCTTTTGTGTATTATTTTTGCTGCCGCTCACGAATCTTGTTTTACTTTCATTATCATTTAGTTAAAAACATTTCCTGAACTTATTTGTTAATTCATATATTATTTAGAAATTTGATTTTCACTCCAAGTATTTGGCATTTCCCTAGTAGTCTTATTGGTAATGATTTCTGACTTAATTCTTCTTTGGTCAAATATAATTTTATAAGTTTAGTCTTTTTTTTTAATTTATTTTTATTGTAGTAATTATTCTACACATTAAAATAATTTCCTGTGTATAGGTTCCCCACTTCTTAGATATATGTCTGCACCCCATGCCGACCACCAAATCACCAGATCACCAAGTGTTCTTCCCCATTGTCCAGTGGGCTCCGCTACCATTTGCCCCTGTCCGCCCCATTCCCTTTTGGTCAGCTCAGTTCTGTTGCAAATGTTTCAGGGTTGGTTGTGTTTCATCTGTTCCTTTGTTTTGTCTATTCACATTCCACCTATAAATGAGGTCATCTGGTATCTTTCTTCTTTTGACTTGTTTCACTTAGCATCATCCCCTCTAGTTCCATCCATGTTGATTCAAATGACAGGGTTTCATCTCTTCTCAGGGCTGTGTAGTGTTCCATGGTGGATATGCACCACATCTTGATCCATTCATCTGACGTTGGACACTTAGGTCATTTCCAGTTCTTAGATACTGTGAATAGGGCTGCAGTAAACATGGGGATCCTGAATGTGGCAGAAGGTTGGGTTATGCTTTTTAGTTCATTCAGCCACTCTGTGTCATTTGATTGGTGAGTTCAATCCATTAACGATTAGGGTGATTATTGCTATATAGCTTCTTAGTGTCTTTTTATAATTTGTCTTTTGTATTGTTCCAGATGATGACTTTGTTCTCTTTCTCTTTTTAGGTCGGATGGTTGCAGTTATGTTGTCATTGATTTCGACTTTTGTTTTCTTCTTTGCTTTCTCCCTGGGAATATATTTTGAGGTTACCCCGAAGTTAGCATTCACAGTTCTGTGTTTACTACCTAATTTTATTTGAAAGCACATTAATCTTCCACTCATTCTAACTATCCACATTTTTGTTCTATTCTTTTTCTCCCCATTTTTAATATTTGCTGTCTTACTGTTTTTCTGTGGGGTTTCTTTATGCTTTATAGAGCATCCTTTAATACTTTTTGCAGAGCTGGTTTTGTAGTTATATACTCCTTTAACTTTTGCTTGTCAGAAAAGGTTCTTTATCATTCTTTTAGTTCCGAATGATGATCTTGCCGGATATAGTATCCTAGGTTGAAACTCCTTTTCTTTCAGCACTTTGAATATATTATGCCCTTCCCTTCTGGCCTGTGAGTTTCATTTGAGAAGTCCGTTGACAATCTTATGGGGGCTCCTCTGTATGTGCTACTTTCTTCTCTGGCTGCTTTTAATAGTCTTTCTCTTGTATTTTTGACATTTTTATAATGCTGTGTCTAGGTGTATTTTTGTTTGGGTTTCTTTTATTAGTAACTCTTTGAGCTTCCTGGATCTGGAGGCTTGCTTCATTCTTCATATTGGGGAAGTTCTTATCTATTATTTCTTCAAATACTGTTTCTGCCCCCTTTTCACTCTCTCCTCTGGGACCCCTATGATGCAAATGTTGTTCCTTTTGATGTTAGCCCAGAGATCTCTAAGGCTGTCTTCGATTCTTTGAATTTTTTTTTAATCTCTTTGCTGGTTTGCTTGATTGAGTTCCTCTGTCTTATCTTCCCAGTTACTGAGTCTATTGGAAGCTATTATTGAGCCCTTCTATTGAGTTCTTTAATTCAGCCATTATATCTCTTACCAGCTTGATGTCTTGTTTTAATTCTTCTCTTTACTTTTTGCAATTCTTGTTTATTGCCTCTACCAATTTCTGGATTCCCATGAGTATGTTAATCACTGTTACCCTAAATTCCTCTTCAGGTAATTTACATACTTCTGTATTCAGATTTTTCCCCTAGATTTTTGATTGGAGCCATCATTTCATGTTTATTTCTCTGTGCCTTTGCTCTATTCGGCATTCTGTTTATATTTCCAAGGGTTTGGTTTCCCTGGCATTGCACATAGGTTTGACTTGCCCAGGATTGGCAATCAGGCTGCAGTTTTGGCTCTATCCACAAGGTAGCACAAGCGGATAGTGCTGCCTTCTCACTGTAATCCAGTGGGTGGGGCATCTGATGGGCGGGTTTTCTGGTGGGCAGGATTTCCACTCATTGGAGCCCAGCTCTGTCACAAAATGGTTGTGGGAGGGGTTTTATTTGGCTGATTTCCCATTGTGGCCATGTCCCACACAGTTTCACCAGGTGGGCTCCAGCTCAGCTCCTGGTGCCTGGCTCTCCTTTCGCCCCTTCCGAAGTCAGCCCTCCGTGATTCCGTGTCTCAACGCCCCTGGGCCCGCCTCTCACTGCCTCCACAGCTGGTCCTGAAATCCCTAGTCTCTGCTCCACCGCGTGTCTGGAGACCCCCCAGCTCTGTCCCATATCCACATCTGCAGCTTAGCTGAGAACCACGCTGGGTGCCCTCATCAGCTGTTAGTCGTCAGCGATCTGTCTCCAGCTGACGTGCCAGTTGTTTCTTGGTGTTTGTCTCAGGAAACTAGGTGATTTTTTGGGGGGGTTGTTTTTTTTTTCTGGTGTCTGTGGGGAGCAACTGAAAATGCATCCTATTGAGTCACCATCTGGAAATCCATTTCAAGTCCAGTCTTTTCAAAATACTGAGACTTGTTTCATAACCCAGCATATGGTCTGTTCTGGTAAACTTAGCATGTACACACAAAAAGAATATTTAGTTTTGCCATTGTTGAGTATTATAGTAAGTAAACAAGTTAAATCAAGATGATTGATAATGTTGTTCAGTTATTCTTTGTTTTTACTGAGTTTTTCAATTTTTAGAGGGTTCTATTTCGGTTATTTGAAAAAATGTAAGAAATTGTGTAATTGTCTGTATTACATTTCGTTGTCAATTTTGGCTTCATTTACATACTTAGGATTGTTTGATCTTCTTTATTAGATGACTCTTACCTTGAATGCTTTCTTAGCTAGTAGTGCTTTAGACAATCAGTGCCTTATGTTTTCTGTTTACATATAATATCTTTGTCTATCCATTTATTTCCAGTCTGTCTGCATCTTTTGAAGATGGTGGCTAGTTCTACCTTTTTTGAAGTCTGTCTTTTAATTGAAGTGTTTATTTAGTCCATCAACTAAGTGGGCTTGAGGAGAAATGACAATATCATTTAACTATTTCCTTACAATTCAGTTTTTCATATCACTCTAGTAGTAGTCTGTTTATAGTCCACAAACCATGGTCTGGAGTGTTTATTTTTCCTCTTCAGTTAACACAGAAGTTAAGTCTGGTAAGTTTTTGTGTTGTTTCTCTCTCTCTAGGGCAGGTATTTTTATCCCTGGTTTACTTTTTCACTGAGGATGTAAATCTGCATTCCAGTTATGTAAAGATTTTTTATTGGACTTCTCACATTGGGCACACCCTAGACTGTCAGTTGCCATGAAAAGATAACTAATATTCTATAGTTGTTTCTATGCTTATGTCTCTAAATTTTAGTCCTCATTTTCAGCCTTTGAGGATTCGTTTTACTCTCTTTTTGCCTTTGTGCAAATTAGAAAAAGGTTCCCTTTCTTCCACATAAGTGCAGACCATTTTAGAGTACACAGATCGGGGAGTAGAGTCCTGACTGGTTTCAGGCCCCACTGGCCTCTTCAGTTAAGAATCTTTTTGTATGTAGGTGACTGCACTGTAAGCCTTGTCTGGTAATGTGTTTTGATTTTTTTCTCTGTGTGTGTGTGTGTGTGTGTGTGTGTGTGTGTGCACATGCACCAGGCAGCGCTGTATAATATTTTTTCAGATGTTTTCTATGTGTAAATGTTAATTTGGATTGTTATCTTACAGTTGGGATCATAGCTAGCTAGCTACAATATCATATTTCCTTTTGCAATTTATATTGCATACAATCGGTGTTGACTTTTTTAAAGGTAAAGAATTAGTCATAGCTAACACATCAGTGTGGTCAACTAGAGGCTCTAAAGGATCAGATGTCAAATTGAATCTCAAAAGAGGATTATAAAGGATGACTTTGGGGTGATACTGAAGACATTCTCTCTGAGGACATTTTAGAATTAATGAAAGCTATGAGTCCATCATTACAGCAAGCCCAACATAACAGTCACCCTCCAATGAGTCTGCATCCATGGATTCAACCACCCAGGGATAGAAAATTCGCGCTGTGTAGTTAGGCTAGGGCGGTTGTGTCTGCAGTGAACATGTGCTTTTCTTGTCATTTTTCTTCAAGCAATACAAGGGTGACAGCTGTTTCCATAGTGTTTATGTTATAGTAGGTTTTATAAGAACCTAGAGATGATTTCCAGTTTACAGAAAGATGTCCACAGATTATATGCAGATGTTATGCTATTTATATAAGAGACTTGAACATCACTAGATTTTGCTCTGCCAGGGATTCTGGGACCAATCTCCTGTGGAAACTAAGGGACAAACATATGCCAGTCAAAAGCAAACAAAACCTACCAGCATTTTTGTCCCTCTGTACAGCACAAAAAAAGACAGAAAATATCAAAAGCAGCTTAAGGTGTATAGAACAGATAAATGTACTTCTTGGCAGTAAAAGTATGATAGAACATTAGTTTTAAAGACTTAAGATAATTGTCATCCTATAATTATATATGTGCAAAAGTACCATTCAGTAACAAAATGAATAAAGGCATTTTGGGACAAATGAAACCAGAATGTTTACTAGTTGTAGATCTTTACTGTAGCTCTTCCATAAATGTTCCAAAGATTAATTTTTAGGAAGAAGGAATATGATTCCAGAAGGAAGAAAAGGAATTTTACAGAAATTGTCAAACACATATATAAACCTCGACTAATTTAGCCTGTATATTTAAAAAAAATTATTATTTTTAGTTTGTGGAATTTGCTATAAACAGTAACATGTAAGATAGAGGAGTGAGGGTTTTAAAATTATTTTAATTCTTTGTCTTGTCTGAGAAAATTAAGATGCTAAAATTTCAAGAGTAATAATAAAAGTATAGGAATCTTATGATTATCTTCCATGACCCATTAGAGGAAAGTAATGAAATAGTGAGAAAAGCAAGCTCAAATTTTTTATAAAGTCAAGAAAAGAAACAGATGGGAAAAAGAGGTCAATAGTGAACAGTAAAATGACATGAGCTTTCTAGACACATTATTAATCTATTATTTATTAGTATGCATTATTGAGTTAAAGTGAGTTAAGCAGGATTGTAAAGTTGATAATATTTTAAAAGCCAAATATTCATTACAAGAGATATACCCAAAACCTGAAAATGGGGAAAGTTGAAGGTAAAAGGATTAGGGGGATGGAAAAAGTGCAATGCACGTATTACCCTAGGGAAGCTAGGCTACTTACATTATTATCAAACAAAAAGATTTTAAGATAAAAATTATTATTACAACTTAAGGTAATGGTTTTGTGTACCAGGATGGTTTCGCCACTTTGTTGAAATTATCTCAAAATATATCAAACAAAATTGGTTCGTCTTGGAGGATTGGACAGACCTAGCATCATAATGGGGAGTTATAGTACACTTCTCTCAATTATTATTAAGCAAATAAGTAGTAAATTTAGAGAGCATTTGAGTAATATTAATAGACTCTTGAATTGATGCATATAATATGCTGGTGCCAATAATTAGAAAATATTGATTTTCTCTAAGACACATGACATGTTTCAAAACATTGACCAAGAAGAAAGCAGTTGATATCATGTTTCCTGAGTTCAAATTATTTTGCAAAACTGTAGTAATAGAAATAGCATTGCATTGGCATAAAAACATGTAAATAGGTCAATAGAACAAAATAGTCCAGAAATAAATGCATACATTTATGATTAAATTATTAAAAGGGCCTAAGGATATACAGTAGGAAAAGGACAGCCTCTTCAATAGCTGGTACTAGGAAACTCAGACAGTCACCATGCAAAAGCATGAAACTGGACCTCTGTTTTATATCATGCACAAAAACTAACTCAAAATGGACTAAGACTTGAATCTAAGACCTGAAATTATAAAACACCTAAAAGAAAACATAGGCAGTCCATTCCTTGCCATTGATCTTGGTAATAGTTTTTTGTATTTGACCCCAAAAGCTTTGGCACTTGCACAGAAAAGAATTATATCAGTGAGCTGAAAAGGAGGAAATATTTGCAGGTCGTGTTCTGATCCAAAGTATATGAAAAGCTCATATAACAAAAAATTTGCCAAATTAAAAAATGGACAGAGGATCCAAAAAGACATTTTACCCAAGAAGACACGTGGATGGCCTATAAGTGTGTGAAAAGGTGCTGAATATCACTTATTAGGAAAAGGCAAATCAAAGACACATCTCACACCTGTTAGAATGGCTGTTCTCAAAACATAAGAGATAACAAATATTGGAAATGCTTGTGCATAGTTGGTAGGAATATAAATTGGTATAGCCAGTAGGGGAAATAGTATAGAGGTTTCTCAAACAAAATGAAAATATGAACCAACAATTCCACTTCTAGGTATTTATGCAGAAAATGAGAACACTCAATTGAAAAGATCCATCTCCCTAATATTTATTGCAATGTTATTTACATTAACCAAGATATGGAAGCAACCTAATGTCCACTGATGGATGAGTGGTTGAAGAGACTGTGTGTGGGGCTGTAGACACACACATACCTTACAAAAGGAAAGTTGCCATTTGCAACAACGTAGCTAAACCTAATGTCCACTGATGGATGAGTGGTTGAAGACACTGTGTGTGTGTGTGTGTGTGTGTGTGTGTGTGTGTGTGTGTGTGTGTGTGTGTGTGTGTGTGTGTGGCTGTAAGCACACACATACCTTACAAAAGGAAAGTTGCCATTTGCAACAACGTAGCTAAACCTCCCGGGCATTATGCTATGAAATAAATCCGACAAGACAAATACCAGGTGATTTCATTTATATGTGGACTCTAAAACGAAAGGCCCTTGAATTCACAGATACAGAAAACATTGTGGTTACCAGGTATGTGGGGTAGGAGGCTAGATGAAATGCGTAAAGATGGTCCAAAAGTATAAACTTCCAGTTATAAAATAAATTTCGTTGTGAGGATGTGATGCATAGCATGGTGGCTATAGTTAGTAATCCTGTATTATGTGTTTGAAAGTTGCTAAGAGAGTAGATCTTAAATTCTCAGCACAATAACAAAATTTATGGAGCTCGTGGAAAAGTTGGATTTACACAGAAAACAAATAATTACATGGAACTGAATAATAAGAGTAATCATAATAGTGTTATTTAAAACATTGTTAAAGCTGAATTATTTCATTTACTTTGAGTTAGGAATTAATATCTAATTTTAATTCATAATCCTCATTAAAGCAAGTCTAAAAGTGAAGCAGAGAGAGTAGCATAATGGTATTAAAAGGAATTTTAAAACAGGAAATAACCTACAAATCTGAGGAATATTTCATCATCTTTCAAGGATTTATGTTTGAGTTTGTTTATAATTATATGCATCCATTCTTAATGCATTACATATTTTAGTTTATTGAGAAATTAAAATTTGGAAAAATGAAATACAAATTCTCACCACAAGAAAGAAAAATTTACAGCTGTGTGGTGATGAATGTCAGCTATTTTCATTGTGGTTGTCATTTCAAATTCTATACGATGTCTAATCATGTTGTGTGCCTGACACTCATACTGTTCCATGCCCACTATATCTCAATAAAAATTTCACTAAGTATGGTATGAATCGCAGCTCTCAGCAAATTTCATTGACTTCACAATTTGCAATTAAAGTAAATTGCAAAAGAAGTACTAGGCAAACTCCGCGTACTTAGAAATTAAAAAAAAAAATTCTCGTGATTATGGAGTAAAAGAAGTTGTTTTCAGAGAAATTAAAGTGAAAATGCATTTTGGAATGCAGTAGGAAATTTATTACACTAAAAGCTTATACTAGAAAAGAATAAAGGTTGGAATGTTGTGACTTTAAGCATGCAACTTGAGAAGTTAGAATGAGAGGAACAAATTAAATCCAAAGAATGGGGAAAGCAGGAAACAACAGAAACTGATTAACTACAATACAAAGACTCAGTAGGGTCAAAACCCAAAAAGTTCTTTAAAAATACTAATAAAATTGATAAGCTTGTGAGATAAAAATTTACAAATCATATTAGAAATAAAAGGGAATATATGATTAAAGATATTGCCAAGATTTGACTGGTAAAATTATACAGTATTTTTGAGGTCAGTAAATTAGAAAATTTGATTAAATATCTAGAAAAAATAATACAAAAACGACTCAAAATTTTTAAAAAATGATTAGAAATGAGAGAAGGTATTTACCACACACTCCAAAAAACAAAAACAAAAACAAACAAACCCCAAGCATTAACATTTAGAAGGATATGTAAAAAATCCAATGAGTCATTAATTCTTTAGGGAAAACCCATAGACACAAACAAGCATGTCCGTCCGTATTCATAAGAGCAATGGGAATTAAACACAGGAGATACTATTTTACTCCCAGTAGTCTGGCACAAATAAATCTTATAGGAGGATTTGGATCACAGGGAATTCTCACATACTTCTGGTAGCATTATAAAGTGTGATCATTTGGAAGTGGAACAGAAGTCAATCTGACGTTTTCTTGTGAAGTGGGATTTTGAATACCTACTGATTTAGCTAGAAAATAGCTTCTGCACAAGAGGACATACATATGTGAGAATTGATCCTGAAGACAAAACATTGAAACAGCTTATTTTTGTCCATCAACCTGAAAATGGATAAGTAGATCATAATATAGTTTGGAATATTATGTAATAGAAATGAATGAACTAGAGGTATACTGCCGCGGTCCAGCCGCAGCAGGATCCAGGGGTCCCGAAGGTGGGTAAGGCGTCCGCGAGTGGGAGACAAAGAGACTCAGACTCGAGAGAGAGTGAATCTTTGTTCCGTCTTTATTACAAGCAGGCAGGTTTTTTATACTTTCTTTTTTGCAGCTTTCAGTCTTAAGGTTACGTAAGCCTAGCACAAACCTGCATAGTGTTTTTTGTTTCTTAAGTAAATGAGTTACCTGATCTTTCCACAGGATCTTGCTTAAGGCAAGATGTGAGACAAAAGAGAATTAGACTTCGAAAGGTTAGAAAGTTATTTATCAAATTCCTAAATGCATACCAAGCTGAATTGAATCTGGCAGGCCCTTTTGTCATCTAGCAAGTTCTCGCTGCCCAGTTTTTGTGTTGGTCCTGTTTTTATGAGCCGTTATAAGTTGTTCTAATAGTTTTACTTTTTGTTCCCTATTGTGCATTCTGATTCCATTTTCGTCATAGGCGCCTGTACATGGTAATAGGGGAGCAGGCAGTCGTCCTGCATTATTTTTTCCTCTTGCTGGTTACCATAATTTTCCTTTAATCCTATAAGCTATTGTAAGGTGAGGGCAATGCTGTGGGAGGGGATCGGAATAGTTTTTCTTTGTTTTTAGACATAACCTACATCATTAATGGGCCAACTGTGTAAGTGAGTGGAGGCTGAAATAATTTCCCTTGCTATCGTTGATTTACTATATCTCCCACAGAGACAGTTGGGGATATTTTCTGAGTCAATTTCTTGGGTAATTTATAAGTATATTATTGGCCTTGGATAGAGAGAGTGGCATAGGTGGGTTTAGTTTTTTCAGTACCATTTTGCCTGGTTGTAATAGTCCCATTTTTCAGAGAAATTCCCAGTCCCTTTCCCAGTAGGGAAATTGTTATTTTCATTATCATTTTGAATTAATCCTGCATATATGAATAAGCCAATACAGCAAATCATGATTCCACAAATCATGATTCCCAGGAAAGCTCGGTTAGAGGCACCACGTCCTGTTCCAGGAAGAAGTCTTCTTTGAAGCCCTTCTTCTTTCCAGCTGTTGACTTTGTCATTTAGCCAGGTTGGGCATGGACGTGGCAGTATACTTAATACAAATGAATATCTGCTATAATTAGTGAAAAAGGAGCTATCGAGAAGCTATATAGCATGAAGTACTCGATATCCTCGAACAAGTGAGAATAAAAATTAATTGTTTGGAATATATGCATAAGTAACAAAACAAAAACCTTAGAACAGTAAACACCAAACACTCCATGGGAGTGAGGGGGACAAACTGGAGGAGGAATATTACCCCCTAGAGGGGATAGTATCCTTGATTACTTAACTTTTTTCATTTATTTCAAATATTACATTGCAATGTAAAAAGATTCACTTATAAAATCAAAGACTTGTTTTCTACAAAATGGCATTAAATGAAAGTATAACTGTTACACAGGAATGAAATTAGCAGAAATGTAATAAGCTATTCATGTTAAATATGTCTGTCTCTTGGATATGTCACACCTGATTCTTGATTAATATGCATTCAAGGAATCTCTGTCGTTGGATACACTATGTACCTGTAGTAAAATAATCTTTCAAAGTCTCTAATATAATGCCTGATGCATAGAAACCTTGTAATATTTTTGGCTTTCCTGTAGTCAGAAGGTCAATGTGAAGGACTCTGTCTGCCTTTTAAAGATATCTGTGGTCCTCTCAAAAACAGTTGTTTTTTATTACCAAAAATTCCTAGTGATTCTAGTTTGTAGCACTGTGTGTGGAAGTATTCAATTTCTTTTGTGCAGACTTCAGTTAGTGTTGAACAAAGAAAATTATATGCTCTCGTTATGTGTGCTTTAATTTGGATGCTTAATGGCTTTTAATGTTACAAAATAAGTTTATTATTATATTATGATCTCATTTGTATTATATTGTCTTGCTCTTCTATATTTGTGGTGATATGGTCATGGTTTACGAAAACAATAATCCCTAAGAAATAGGTCATTAACAGTAGTTAACGATTACTTGTGATCTACGGTAATGACTGATTTCTTTGGGATTATTGCAGTTATAAACCATAATTACAGATTATTACAGCAATAATTATTTTGTTAAAGGAAAAAGTGCTTGTGCTTGAACAGCTGCTGAAATAAGTGCTCTGAACATTTCAGAATAAATAGCAAAATGGGAAGTTTAGTATTATTATAAATTGAGACTGAAAAAAGTATATAGATATGAAACCTACATGGATATTTAGATTTCTAAATGCAATTTAGATTTATGAATTCACATGATTCTTTAAATTTTGTGGATGTAATTTTGTAACCAAAGTTGCTTCTTATTATGCATTTATTTCAAATACTGCCATTCTAAACTTACTGAGGTTTAGGGACAGTTTTCATGAAATACTGCTTCTCATTTAGATAATATGAAAATTCTATTTGATAGCTTAATAATAATACTTTTCTACTCATTGTTTATTTCTAGCATGAATCATAACTATTCAGTTGGCACTTGCTAAATTTCTAAGGATTAAAGAAACATGCTTTTCTGTTTCTCATACAGTAGAAATCACTTCTTTCTAAAATAAGCAAAGATAAATAGGCATTTTAATATTTTTTCTAAATCTCCATTCAAAATGTATAATGATTTTAGGAAAAGATGCTTGTGATTGATTACATGTTATCTTTGTGTAACATTATTTGATATAAAGCGATTGATTTTAAGGTATCAGATTGAAATGAATTAAAGAAAACATTTGAATCTGGGAAATTTGTGTCCTATATTTAATACCTTTATCTTTCTGTTGTTAGACAGTGATGATCATATGGAATGAAAATTCATTTTCCCCTTTATCCACATTGCTCACTGAGTTCAGTCCTTTGGGTGTGAAATCTCTCTTCTCACCCTAACACTCTCCTCTCTCTCTCCTCACCCTGACACACACACACACACACACACACACACACACACACACACACTCTCTCTCTCTCTCTCCCTCTCCCTCTCCCTCTCCCTCTCCCTCTACCCCTCCCTATTGCATTGTAAATGCTATAAAAATGTTTGCTATTTCTTTTAGTAATAGTAAAGGTTGATTAAGTATCTAAAAATCAAAATTGATGAAACAGAGAAAGTCATCAGTATACTTGAATATTTTTCATTTAGAAAAATAATTTGTAGCAGGATAATTTTACAATAATGACGCTCACATGGCAGGTAAATTATTATACCACATTCACAAAAAATCATGCTACCAGTGTTTTAGATTCACATCCATAATACCAAATCTGTATGCTCACACTCTGTTGGAAGATTGTATATTAATTAAACTTCTGTAAGATTCTGAGAAATGCTGTAGATTCTCATTTTTTGGGATTTATTTTCTGTGAACACTGAATTAGCAAGTATTAAACCATTGCTCCTAGGAGAAATACAGGATTAGGTGCCTGATGACTTCTGATTGTAATATTTTCATCAGCTGATTAATACATAATCTTGTTTTACCTGTGTTTCTGTTTAAAGACACCTTCTTCAATATGAATTGTTGATTCAGTAACATTGAACTCACGGCCAATAGTACTATGACTCATGTCTCAATGAAGCTTGTCTAGTACATGGAAGAAGTTACTTACATTTTATTTAAGCAATAGGAACATAATTATTATATTCTATTTAGACTACATTTTAATGCTTAGTAAATAATAAAGTTAACCTCTTCCCTGTTTCATGTTGTATCTTTGTAATAATTTCATAATTAAAAAACGCACATCTCTGTTTTTTTTAAAGGGAAGGTGCAGACAGGAATGTCGGCAGGCAGGCAGGCAGGCAGGCAGGCAGGCAGGCAGGCAGGCAGGCAGGCAGGAAGAGAGTGGAAGAAGCATTTTCTATATTTTTATTTAGTTGTTCAACTTGGTTGTTTCTCCAGGCTCTGCGACGCTAACCTGGGTTCTTCGGATGTATATGGACTCTCTTCTCAGCTGGAGGCAGCAGACTTAACTGCTCCTCCACCAGGGTGCGCTGAATCCCATGTCTCCTGATAGCTTACTATGTGCAAGACATTGTTTTAGGCGCTGGAGATGCAATGCACAACCAGAACAAAGATGCGTGCAACCAAGCAGTTTACGTTCTATTGAAATAGAAAGATAACCGAGCAAGATTGTAACAAATAGATTTACTGTGTTAGAAAGTGTTAAGTGCTAAATTAAAAAAAAAATGAAATAGGGAACGTGGATATAAAACATGGGCAGATAATGTTCTGGTTATTTCTTGCTAAAACGTAGTATCTTATCAAGTAGAAGTTATTTTATTATCATGATGTTTGTGGGATTATTAAGTCTCAATTAGGTGGGTCTTTTTTGGCGGTCGTTCGGGCATTGTAATCAGATGACATTCGGACCTGAAGTCACCTGAATAGCTCTTGAATCACAAGTCTGGTGTCTGGACTGACATGTTTGATGAAAAGAATAATTAGTTTTTTCTCTCGACAGGGCTCGCTTTGGCCTCCTAGTAGCATGCTGGTCTCAGTGTTTGTGGTCTTGGTAACTGGTTTTCTCAGCAAACATACCCTGAGATACAGGAGAAAGCTGCTAGTTGTCTTAAGGAATAGTGTCACTTCTACCATATTCTGTGGGTAAAGCTGTCATAATTCATCTAAGACTTACAAAGGATTAAAGAATAGACTTCACTTGATGGCATGTTCCAACATGGAGGGGAGTGTAAGACTCGTACACTGACTCTACCAAACATCATTGAAAAAAAGTAAAGATCTTCAGAAGTGGAAAGATAATAATAGTCCTGGATCAGGAGACTTAATATTGTGAAAATACCCAACTTGACCTAAAGAATCAATGCAATCTCTGTTAAAATCTCATCTGAGTGTAGGGATTGACAAGCTCATCCTAATTCGTATGAAAATACAGACCAAGAATAGCCAACATACTTAATTTTTGGCAAGGGTAGTAAAAGAATAGTTGTTTCAACAAATGGGGTTGGGACAACTAGATATCAACAGGCAAAAGTATGAAGTTGAACCCCTGTTTTTCACTCTATGCAAAAATGAGGTCAAGAGGAATTACAGATATAAATATCTGAGTTAAAACTGAAACATTTAGAAGAAAACATGGAATAAATCTCTATGACACGGATTGGGTAATATGACACCGAAAGCTTACATGGCAAAAGAAAAATTAGAACTTTGGACTAAGTAGATTTTAATTTTGTGTTTCCGAGGACACTATCAAGAAAATGAAAATGCAGCGCACAGGATGGGAGAAAATATTTGCAAATCACCTATCTGATAAGCATCAGGCTATGGAGAGACCTCTTAACAACTCAGTAATAAAAAAGATAATCCAATCTGAAAATGGACAGGGGTCAGCCCTCTAGCATTTTGCCTATGTTTTCTTTCATGTGTTTTATGGTTTCAGGTTCTACATGTTAAGTCTTTAATCCATTTTGAATTAATTTTTGTGTATGGTGTTAAATAGTTATATTGCTTCAGTCTTTTGTATGTGGCTCTCTAGTTTTCCCAGCACCATTTATTGAAGACATCTTCAATATGAATATTGAATATTGAATAAATATGACAAATCCTTTGTCATTAATTATATATGTATGTAGGTTTCTTTCTGGGCTTGCAGTTCTATTCCATCTGTATGACTCATTTTTTTCTAATATCATATTGACTTGATTACTATTCCTTTGTAATATAGTCTGAAGTCCAGTAGTGATTTTGTTCTTTTTCCTTAGGATTGTTTTCACAGAGTCTCATATACTTACAAATAAGTTTCATGACTTTTTTCTTCTATTTCTGTAAAGAATGTCTTTGGGATTTTGATGATGATTGCTTTAAATTTATGTATGCCTTTAGGTAATATGGCCATTTTATTATGTTTAATTCTTCCAGTTTGTGAGCATGGAATATCTTTCCATTTCTTTGTGTCAACTTCTGTGTCTTTTAACAATATCATCATTGACTTGTATGTTCATTTCCTTCCCCAGTTTTGAGGAAGTTTTCATAAAGACTTAGATGTAAGACTTGAAACCATAAAATACATGTAAGAAAACATAGGCAAAACACTACTTGACATTGACCTAAGAGATGTCTTTGGGAACGTGACTTCAGGAGCAAGGGAAATAAAATTCAAAATAAACACATGGGATCACATCTAACTAAAAAGTTTCTGCAGACTATCTTTGCACATCGTATATATGACAAAGGAATGTTATCCAAAATATACATAGAATTCAAAACTCAACAGCAAAAATACCTCACATAATCCAGTTTTAAAAATGGGTATATGATTTTTAATAGACCCTTCTCCAAAGAAGAAACACCGAGAGATGGCCAACCAGCTCATGAGAAGATGTTCTAACTCTCTTGTTAGGGAAATGCAAATCAAAACAACAGCGAGATAACACCTCACACCTCAGTGAGAAGGGCTATTCTCCAAAAGTCTGGAAACAGCAAATGCTGGCGAGGATGCAGAGAAAAGGGAACACTTTTGTGCTTTTGGTGGGAGTGCAAAATGGTGTGCAACCATTATGTAAAATAGTAGGGAGAGTTCTCAAAAAAATTGGGAATGGAAATCTCATATGGCCCACTTGTTCCTCTGCTAGGTATGTACTCTAAAAACAAAACAGCACTAATTGGCAGATATATGCACTCCCATGTTCATTATGTTATTTATAATACCCAAGAGCTGGAAGCAACCTAAGTGTCCATCAACAGATGAGAGGATAAAGAAGATGTGGCATAGAGACACAATGGAATACTACTCAGTTTTCAAAAAAGATGAATTCCTGTTCATTTGCAGCAACATGGATGGAACTAGAGGGGACAGTGAGCTAAGCCACAAGAAGAAAGATATTGTTTGATAGCACTTATATTTGGCATATAGAGATACCAACAAACAAGTGAACTAAATCAAACAGCAATAGACTTTTAGTGCATAAAAGCAAATTAGTGGCTGGAGGAAAAGAAGGGCAAGGGTAGCCCAGCAAACTAGATAAAGAGATTGATTGAATAGTGAAGGAATAACAGAAATAGTAGTGGACATGCTGTATTATATACAGATGTGGATTTGCTGTAATGCACAACTTAAATCTACAGAATGTTAATGATGTTCCTTCAGCTAATTCAGACAATCATAAATAAGAAGAGACAAGGGATTTGAGTAGGTATTCTCCAAAGAAGACATACAAATGGCCAGTAGCGCATGAAAGGAATCTTAATATCATTAGTCATTAGGGAAATACATATCAAAATGAGAAAATAGTAGTATATAATAGTAATAAAAAGATAAGCAAAAGGATATAGAGAAATTAGATCTTCATATATTACTGGTGTAACTATAAAATGAAAAGGGAATAATTTTATTACTCGCTATTTCAAGCAGGGACAATGTTAAAAATTATCACACTGGTACTATCGTGTCATTGATCTGTCTGAAAAGATGCTGGTCATTGACTCTAGACATTGAATGTGGCGTTTTGTCATTAAGCTTAGTTTGAGTCATAAGTTCATGTGAGATATTTTATGCACGATCATATAGAAAATTAGTAGACTCCAACATAAGTTTTATCTGACTCTAAAATTTTGTCCTATTCTCTGCTATGCTGCCTTGATAAACCTAAAACCCATCTCTCTACTCTGTCAAGATCTGCGTTCACTGTAGTTTATTACTTTTTGGAAGAATAGACCACTTTGCTAATTTTTTAATTTTATGAAAAATAAGCTTTGTTTCTATCAGTTATTCTGAACATGTTTCTTTCATTTTATGTATTAGGACGCCTTGCATGGCTGGTATATTTAGTTGGGACAGTGGTTGGAGGAAGATTAACATATACCAGTACAGATGAACATGATGCCATGGATGGCGAATTATCCTGTCGGTAAGCAACAACCATATCATTTACAGGAAACTGTGATCAGAAATTTAGTTACTGAGTTGGTATGATGACCTAGAGCATTGTGTACTGTTTTTTTGAAAAAGGTATTAACTTCCCTTTTTACTGATGAGGAAACCGAGGCTTAGAGGTTAAATGATTTGTCTGAAGTCAAATATCTAAGTGGTTTGCTCAAATATATTGAAAATACTTGTTTTTATTAATCATTTGTTATTTAAACATAAATATACTTTTTATTTCATAGGACCTGATAAAGCATGCAGAGTTGGTATTGGGATGGTGGCAAAATTGGAATGCCATATGTCTATGCAAAAAGCAATGGATAGTCAGTTACTCAAACAAATAAACTTTATGGTTGGTGACTAGATCTTTCACGTCATAACCATAGTCGTAGTACAAAGTAATTAATCACTCCCCTCATGTTTCTGTTCTACACTGAGGAAACTCCTACCTGTGAATAATACACCTAAGTTGGGTTTCCATAAATTTCAATTTTTTAATAACATTTTTCTTTATAACAAAATAATTTTTTCATTGTACACAGAAAAATTCCAATGACAAGTCGTTAATTTGGAGATGACTTCTACTGCAATTTTGGTAAAGATTTTTGATCTTAATTAATGCTTGAGAATATGTGTATACCATGTATTTTCTTCAAATTTTTTAAAACAAATTATTTTTCACTGTAAGATTGTTTTTGTAAGCTAAGATAGGGGTAATATTAATAAACTCATTTTGCACAGTCAGAAGGATTAAATGAGTTGATATTTTTTGAATACTTACAACAGTTCCTGGCAGATAGTAAATACTGTCTTATCAAAAACCAAATCAACAAACAACACTTTCAATGCAGCCTGGTGGCCCAGTGGCGTAGTTCATTACGGCTCAGTCCACATACATCCCAAGGTCCCTGGTTTAAGACCTTGGCCCAGGAGAAACAACCAAGGTGAACAACTAAATAAAATAAAATAAAAATGCTTCTTCTTCCTCTGTCTTCCTGCCTGCTTGCCTGCTCGCCTTCATTCCTATCTGAATTTTTCCTTTAAAAAATAAAAAGTCAAAGAGAATATTGTGAATATTTTACTCGGACATGGAAATAATCTAAACTGTGCCATAATTTAAACAGACCCTTATTTTCGCAATTTTAAGGACTTTCAGTAAATATTACCAAATGGCCCTCTGAAAAAAATGCACCACTTTATAATCTGAACTCAGAGACTGTGAGAGAGATGTTTTCTCTAATTGAACACTAACAGATAATAGGACTCATTTTTGCCAGTTAATAGATAACAGATGTCTCATTTTAATTTGTATTTGTTTCTTACAAGTGTGTCATGTGTTTTAATCCATTCCTATTTTTGCCATATGTATCTTCGATTTGTGATTTTTTTATATAAACATATACATATATATTGAAAAGTCACAAATGGAAGATACATAATCTATATAATCTGTATATGTATAGATTATCTTTTACTTGGTGTTCATTTGTGATTATTCTTTCTAATTTCTAAGTACTCAGAATATATCAGAGGTCTAAATTGTTTTTAGGAAGAAACACCTTTATTTATTTTTATTAGTTGTTTATCTTGGTTAGTACTCCCAGCCCTGGGAAGAAAACCCCTCTCCCAGGGAAGTTAATAGACTGCGCTCTTGGCTGGAGGCTAACTGCTATTCCACCAGCACCTGCCAACATTTTAATACTTTGTTACTCATTTTTAAACTATTTCCTTCATGTTTTTCATTTGTTTTAGAAGTTGCTTTTTTACTGGCTCTAAATATGTGTGTATTTAGGTCTATGAACTTTTCCCTCATTTTCTCCATTGTTCATGCTTAGAAATGTCAGTGTGACAGTAGAAATACCTACCTTTTTTCTAGTTCTTTTATTGGTTTTAGCTTTTTAAGACATATCTGATAATTATTTGGTTTTACATAGTTTTCCCCAAGTTTCTGAATTATTAACCATTTCATGACAACTCTCCCCTTACAGATTTGAAATGCTACTTATATCTAAACTAAATTGTCTTTTTCTGGTCCTTTTTTTCTTTTCCATTTAATCTTAGAAGTCTGTTTTTACACTCTAGTAAAGTCCTTTTAAATTACAGTACCTAGTTATGATAATCTCCCTCATTATTTTTTCTTAAATCTATTCCTAAATGTTTAATAAGTGTTGCCATTTTGAATCAGACTTTTCCTTCATGCCATGCCATTTCCGCCTTTAAACTACTTTTAATGACATTTGAGTCTGAATGGAACATAAATATTTTTAATTTTTTTTAAGATTATTCCCAGTATCAGCTCACTTTAAAATATGAATTGGGGGCATTCCTAAAATGCTTTGATTAGTTTAAAACCAAGTGAATAATTTACCTCTGTAGCCATCTTTAACTATAAATGACATATTTAGTAAAGTGGAAATTAAGTATGCTCTTTCCTATAATTTAGACTTCTAAGTTTTCATCATCAGTTAGGGAAATATCCACTGGTGCTGTTACCTGGAGAAATATATAATGAGAAATGATAATGCGCTAATTTAAATAATTTAAGGTTTTTCTTAGGCAATAGGCATTTCACTTTGATTCATTTTGTGTTTTAGCTTGCTTCTCCTAGAAAACAGAGCCTTATTAGGTGATGTTTATGAACTAAGGCTTAATTGAGTGGTGGGAAGAAGTACGTTTTCAGGAAAGAAGGAAGGAAGGAAAAGTGTTAGAATAAGAAAAAAAAATTCATTATTCCGATTCCTTTTTGCAAATTTGCCTTCTTGCTATAATTGACTTATGTCACCTGAATCAGTACTAATGGTGATGCTGCAGTCATTTCTGGACCTGTACACAGTGGTGCAAACATTGAGTGGCTTGGTAGCGGATACTTTGTCAGCTGAGGTCGAGACGCTTGATGCTCTGCCTTATTTTAGCTCTCAGACTGTTCAAGTGTCTTTTTTGCTCTGCTTAGCTCCCTATTTTTTGCATTTTTGTGCTTTTGTGGGTGCTTTGCCCACCCCCCGCATAGTACTGAAATATGCTGTCTAGTGTTCCATCAGTTTTGTTCAGGCACAATCGTCCTGTAGGCTGTGAATTCAGTATTAGAGTCAGCAGTGTACAGCAAATGAGGTGTCTTTAAGTAGAAACACAGCAAACAAGGTTATATGTTGATGAGCTGAGAGACGTATTGCAACCAGAGTTCTGCAAGGACCTGAGCCGGTATTTCCTTTAGAGACATGAGCCAGTATTCACTAACTCCGTTTTCACTGTGGTGCTGTCGAACCTAACTGCCAGAGCTAGAGAGAATCAGCTGTAGCCATGGTGCCCACTGAGCGCCCACTGCCACGGTTCTCCCCGGAGGCCACATGAAACCACTGTGGGTGGCGTGGGGGTGGGAGGAGGGGGCGGGGGTGGGGGTCCAAAGGCAAAGCACTTCGTCTCTTCTCATGTCGTTTCCTATTATTGGTTAAAGACTACTGTTGGGATGTTTAACTTTTCCACACTACCTGGCTGTGTGCCCGGGCCTCTTTGAGGGGCTGCTGGGAAGCCAGAGCTGCTTTAGTTATGTTGACTAGGAAGTGGCACTCCTCTCCTCCCTCCCTTGCGTGAGGATTTATAATTGCGGGAGCTTTGTGAATCTTTCCAGGGGCTGCGAGGCCGGGGGCAGGCGAGGAGTGGTGTGGGATTGGTGGGTGTGTAAGGTGGGCTAATCCGATTCAAGGTGGGACGTATACAAGGACTTCCATACTTTCTCTCAAAATAAGACGTACATGTGTTTCAAAATAATTGAGATTGAAATGGAAAAAATGAAATAGAAATGATGTCTTCTGTAAAATTCCAAACTGTCAATTTCACATGAAGACGTTCCCAGTAATTGGAACTATAATATGGTTGCCTTCAGTATATTGTTACGTGATGCCTTTCCCGCTCAGGAGACAGCACAGCCAAATTAGAAGATTGCAAAGCCCCTGCCAAGAAATCTATGCTATTTTCTCAGAAAAAGGTTTATGTTCGTAAAAGCTTCTATGATTGTGATAATTATAATTAAAACATGTCCCTTTGACATATTTAAATATACCGTTTTGACTTAGCAACTAAGTACTTAGACTGCGTAATTCTAATTAAATTAAGATAATTTGATAGTCATCTCTGTCTCATTCATCATAAACAGAATGCAGACCTCTTGAGAGGTTCCCCAGGGTTTTTGTCTTATTCATCCAGTACTAGTTTCAGAAGAGTAGCTGCGGCTTTGTGGCTCATTCTCTCAGATAAGACACCGACCGTCTCTATCTCTTTTTGCTTTCACTTGTTCATTTCTCAGTCTCCCATTATCCATTGAAGACTGCCCATGTGCTCAGAGTATTGCTCTCTTCCCCAGACTGCACTAATTTATAGATGACTTCGACTTCCTTTCCATCAGATATGGCTCCATCTTCTCATAAGCTTCCAGTGACTTCATCACACGTGACAATTCCAAAGTCTTACATGACACAAAGCCCTGTGCTTACATGACACAAAGCCCTGTGCACTGCTTCTCTGACCTCATTTCCTGTCCTTCCTCAGTATATTCAACCTAACAGGCCTCCTTGCTACTTTTTGAGTATTATCCATATGTTTTCATTCTTGGACCTTCGTACATTTCTTCTGCTAGGAATGATTTCTCCCAGATGTTTCTAGAGTTTTCTCCTTCCCTTCAGTCAAGTGTGTAGTCAGAAATTTCTTTGTCCTTTAACTCCCTATCCAAAATAGTGTCCTTGGTTTTTTTTTCTCATAATACTTTATTACCTTTTGCTCTTATTTGTTGATTTCATTAAAACAAAGAATAAACTATCAGCTTTGTTCACCTATTTTTTTTTTTTTTTTTTTTTTTAAATCTTATCTACCTGGCAAAACTTTAACTGGCGAAATTCAGGATTTTCTCTTACTTGTTAAGTGGTAATAAAATAACTTGCACACCTCTGTAGATAGGTGCCATTATCATGTGTCATTTTTCACCTCAGCTGAGCTCTTGTCCTCTGACTTCTAAACATATATTGAATTGTTTCATTTGCGTGTTTCTGTCCCACATGTGCCTCCAGTTCAGTGACAAATTGAACTCATTTCTTCCATCCACTACTGACCCTGACTCATTGCCTGTCTTATCCCTGACCACTCAGTTACCTAAGCGCCGATTCTCCACGTTATCTTTCTTTGTCTTTTTCCCTCACCAGCATCTCTATAGTCATCACATCATATCAGTTCTACCTTCAAGGTCTCCCAGTTAGTCCAGTTATTTTTATCTCCACTGCCTTTTTAGCCCCTGTCATCTTTGACCTGCATTCATGCCGCAGTTTTAATGGGCACCTTGCTTTTTCTCCAGCTTTCTGTTATGTCAGTGCTTTGCTTAAACTCTGCACTGACTTTCCATTGCTGTTGGGATTAAAGTCAGTATGGTTCATTATTAGGCTCAAATCAGCATGTCTCAAATCAGGCCCTCAAATACTTGTTGATTAGTGGTTGCTTATTTAATTGGCTGTAAAGGACTATAAGACGATTGATTACGCAAAATTCATTCTTTGTATTTGAAATGGTGTACTTATAGTTATATCAAAATTACTTAGATACAGTTTATCTTTTTATTCTTTCCATACTCTTTTAGGGAAAACAAATGTAGAACAATAACTTGAACCTGGAAGTGAGCTTTATATATACACTTGTATTCGTAGTACAGACTTTGGTCTTGCTACTTGTGAGAGATGACCACACATTTTTGAAGGGCACTGTGGCAGGGAATAGTACAGTTGTCGTGCAGGTTCTTTCCTTTTTCTGCCGTCATAACATACCTGCTTATTTTGCTGGGCACGTGGCCACCTGAATAAAGACCGCATTTACTAGACTCTTGCAGCTAGGAGCGGTTAAGTGATATGTTCTGGAGCTGGAATGTGCGTGTAGCGGATGTGGAAATGACGGGAGGAACCGAAGAGGGTCCCTTACACCATGAAGTGATTGAGTGGAGGCAAGTGTGACAACAAAGTAGCAGGAACCTGAATCCCTAACACACCATGGAGCATCAGTTAGTCCTAGAGCAGCACTGTGGTTTTGTTCTTGAGAGAGAAATAAACATCTATATTGTTGAAGCCATTGTGACTTTGGATTTCAGGCACTTGCAGCTGAACTTCTTGTAAAACTGCCAAAACTTCTTTGACAAATGGATTATGTGCCCTGCTGGGAACTCTTTCCTCCTCTCCTGCTGGGGATATCATGGCCTCTTTAGCAAATGCAAATCAGCAGCTTAACATGAGCTGTAAAGGCATCCTAATAGACTATCTTTTGGTTTCATGCCTTCCTCAATTTTGGGAATGTGTGCTATAAAAAAGAACTAAAACTATTCAAGAGCAAGTACACAGAATCAACAGAGACCTAGAGCAAGGAAAGGGAGACCATGCTCAAGATGTAATTTAAAAACAAGGTACACCTTATTTAAGTCACTTAAAAATTCACCTGAATCCAGATATGAAGTTTGATGTGTGTATCTGTGTACTTGTTGACACATTACTCTCAACAGTCTGCTAATAACATGTGAGTGGAGTATAAAGAATTTTAAAATCGGTTTTATTCCTCCTGCTAAATTTAGTACATAAACACATCTTTGGGAAAAATTAAAATCCTGGTTGCAATAATCTAATTTCTAAATTTGATCATTAGTAAATTCTCTTTCTTGAACCTATATGTATTAATAAGAATATCGTTAAATGAAGGACTCTTTTAAATAAATAACTTGATGTATACATAAACAAAGGAATTAATGACTATAAAAATGGTTGTCAAATTAGTATTTCTAATTCTTTGGCATTAAGTACCAAATTATTTAATAGTTAATATGCTACAACCTAAGCATTTTATTTCTAGAACTATTTGGGAGTAGGGAAGAGGAGAGCAGTTACATTTCACGGAAATATTTAAATTTCACTGAAAATACTCACATTTATATTTAAAATGACAGGTTTAAATTTTGACATAGCATTAATATTATGCAACCATTAAAGATAATGCTTGGAATGTGCCCTGGTGGCTCAGGTGACTGAGAACAGCAGCTGGGGCATGGACCATGTAAAGGCCCAAGGACACGGGTTCGTGATCTGGGGCCAGGGTAGAAACCAAAAATTCCTGCCTGCCTTCCTATAAAAATGCTTTGGAAAATTATTTAATATAAAAAATAGTTGGTCAAGGCGTACTTGGTGAGGCAAATCACTGGGACAGCGTGGATCAGTCAGAACGTGGGTGTATCAGTGAACCTAATGTAGATGAGAATGGGTAGTTTGAAATGATGAGCAGAAGGTAGACGACACAAGAAAGAAACAGCGTTGAAGCAGCTGTATAGCCCTCTGGGAAAAATAATATTCTTATCAATCTCACAAGGTATGTTTAAGTAAGTTCAAATGTATCAAAGAGGTGAATGTAAAAAATATAACATAAAAGCATCTCGAATTTAGAAAAGACCTTGTGATTATGGGAAACCCATAGAAGAAAAACGTTAATGTATTTTTTGCATAAGAAAAACAGAAACTTCTGCGTGGCATTAAAAAAAGACCACAATCAAAGTCAAGTGGCAAATGAAACATTCTTACAGCTCAGTCATAAGCAGAGGGTACAATTTTGTTGTATATAAAGAGCTCTTAGAGATCTGCGATACAAAGACAACCTGATAGAAGCAGCTGGTGACAGATAACGGGCAAACAGGTCTCAGGACATTCATGTGACTTAAAAACAGAAACATTTTAACTTCGCGTACCTGACAAAAATGCACATTAAGATTACACTGAAACGCTGTTGGTCAGATTTCAATAAATTCTGCAGTTTGATGTTCTTTTGAATTATCTACGCTGTTGGTCAGATTTCAATAAATTCTGCAGTTTGATGTTCTTTTAAATTATCTTGTCTGTGTGTAGATAGTTACTTATAGAGGCGAGAGCTATAAAAATGATAAAAATGTGTACTCTGCAGGATAGTACTTTGACTTGTAGAAATCTGTGTTGTATACATTTGACATGTGTGAAATGGCGTGTTCAAGAAGTTCTTTAAGTCTGGCACGGAAAGGTCTATAAGATACAGTGTTAGGTGGAAAAAGCTAAATTTAGACTCAAGTATAGTTGCTTCATGTGTTTAAAAAAGTCGGGAGACTGATATGCAGTCACATCTACTGTGAAGGCACAAGTTTATGGAAGGACACATGCTGCCAGCAGTGTGTTTACGTTCTTGCGTGTATGCGTGAAAGGAGCAGGGCGAGTCTGGGACAGGCTCAGCTGCATCTGTGCAGTTTGAAGAAGAAGAAAAAGTGCTCCTTCCTCAACGACCTGTGTTTCTACCTCCTAAAAAATTACAATACACTGATTTTGTTAGCACCAAGCATTTAGCAACCACCCACTGAAAAATTTTAATGAAAATAGATAATAGAAGGATTTCTTTTGAAAATACTAGTCTAAGCATTTGATTATATTAAGATTTTTCTCTAGGAAATTTAACTTAACCTTCAGTTTTTTTATAATTTTGTGGTAACAGTTGCATACTATGAATTAAAACTATTTCATTTTAATGACATCTTGCAATTTATTTCAAGTAAAATTTTTATTACTAACAAAATGCTGTAACTGATAGATGTGCTTGATTTTTTTGAATCATTGACTGCTCAAATATTTAATTACATAAAATGTAAAACTACACATTCAATATCTTTTAATTAAATTTTTTTCTATATATAGATGAGCTCTGGTGGCTTAGTGGTTATGTCTGTGACTCTGGATGGCATAGTCCATGTAAAAGCCCAAGGACTTGGGTTCACAGCTTGGGTCCAGGGTGAATAATCATCATGAACAACTAAATGGATGGACGAATGCTTCTTTCTCCCCTCTCTCTGCCTGCCTGCATACTTGCCTTCATTCCTGCCTGCTTTTTTTCTCAAAAATAAAATTTTTAAAAATTTACATGCATTGATAACATATCTAAGTGTATATTTATAACTAGATATTTGTGTGTATATTACATATGTATACATACATATCATATATTTTATATAGATTTTTGTAAAATAAGTATGTAGTCTGTATGCACACGTGCATGTGTGTGTGTGTGTGTGTGTGTGTGTGTGTGTGTGTGTGTGTGTGTCTTAGTCTTAGGAAAAAGACTAAGGAATTAGATGAAATTTTAATATTAAAATTCAGATGATTTAAAAAATACTGCCTTTACAAATTTTTGTTTTTCTTTTTTTACAAGGATTATTTATCATTTGTATTTATGATAAATGTTTTTAATGTTGTTTCTCTAAGACTTTCTACTGAAGCTTTTTTTTTTTCCTTTGTGAAAAGAGTTTTTCAGCTTATATCTTTAATGGATACCGGAATGCCTCACTGTTCTAATGAGAAAATAGAGCTTGCAATTCTGTGGTTCTTGGATCAGTTTCGTAAAACATATGTTGGTGATCAACTTCAAAGAACCTCAAAGGTATGTTTTTACCAGAGATTAAAAAATGTTATTGAAAATAAAGAAACGTGTTCACATGTAAAAAGCTTTAAGGTGAATGGTATATTTGGGAAATTTCTACATGTATAAGACAAGACATTTAATTGATAAATTAAAATCAATTGATTATTTTTAAGGGTTATGTGAGATTGATTTACTTGTTTTATGCCTCTACCACTTTCTTTGAAGATTGATTGGCAGTTATTGACTTTTTTAAGTAGCTAGTCATTAAATTGTTAAGATGGTTTTAAACTCTTTAGCTAATTGTGCTTTATTTTATATCAAGGTTTAAGGTATAAGCTTTACTCTTTTAGTAGTTCTGGATTTTAAAAAAATATCTATATGTTTTCCAGCGTATTTTTTTTCTCATTCCCTGGCATTTTTGCATGATAAATGATAGGACTAGGAGAGTTAGATGTCCTTCAGAGGCCCCTGTTAAATCACCGTAATGTAGGGAGCACTCATAATATGATCATGGAAAGTTTAGCCTCAGCAAACTTAGATGAATTGATTTTAAGACATAATAAGGGATTATTGAGAGCATTTATGTTACTCTAACTCCAGGTATTCAGTGGTACTTGTGACATGAAGTAAGATCTATGAAATCCTTTCTTCCTGGAATAGTAACTCTAAAACATTCCCTGTAAGAAGTCCTAAGGATATTTGTAGCTTCCTCATATTTATAGTTTATATTAGTAATCTTAAAAGAATTTCTTGCTTGAAAATTCTAAAATAATCTCTTTATGAAACTGAGTTTTTATTTGGGGACATTTAGCTTAACCTTTCATTTGTTTTTTTGATATAATTGTGTAATAGTGTGAAAAAAATGTTTGATTTTTGTTAAGATCTTCCTTTAGAACTAAAGGTAAAATTTTCTTGGTTTTTTTTTTTTTTTTTTTAAGAAAGTGAGATAGCTTGATGCTTCCTTTGTCAAAACACTGATATTTTATTGCCATTTAGGATGAATATCTATAAATTTTGCTTAGACTTTACCTTCTGTTGAATGAGACCATTAGGGAGAAAAAGGAATTGTTAGAAATAAATGTTTTAGGTTGACAGTAAGACAAATTAGAATCAGACAAAAATTGCATGATATGAAATTTATACAGGGTACCTCTTCAAATCCCAGATATGTTACTCAAAGGTTGAGTATAAATTAAGTTATGATAAATTGTCTTGTCTCAAATGTACACAGAGACTGTTATTTTGCTTGCAAAAGTGAATACTTTTGAAACATTAATCCAGTATCCATTTGGTCTGGGTTTTAAATCAGAATCGTATAATATGGAGTAGAAGAGCCTCCAAATTATTGTGCTTAAAATACTTGGGAAGAAATATATGAGACTAGTTGTTTTAGGACAATGGAGTTTTGCAATTCTTTTTTCAAAAAATTTGTTTGCCATATCTATCTAATACTGATACAAAGTATAAACAGATATAACTCACTCTTAAGATAATTCTAAAAATAGTATATTATAGAAGATCAGTATTTTACATAATAGAAAGAATAAACTCATCAGAAATTGTTTATTCTTTTATCATAACTTGAACATTTTTGGTGTGTGCATTTTAACCCATTTTTAAAGAAAGTGGTCTCAGGTGATTGTTATTTCTAGAGCATTCCTGCCACATAACTCGAGCGAAAGCAAATCTTTTCACTTTTCTTTTCCTCTGGCTTGTCTGCCAGGCTGCTTTAATACAACCCTTTTTTGAGGGGTGGCGGGTGGGTTAGAGTAGGGGGAGGTCCTGAACCTGTACCCTGTACTCTTCCGGGAACTCTTCACATGGTCTCCTTACAAGGAGACTGCAAGGTTGGTGATTTGGTTCCTATTTTACAAATGAAAGAACAGACCCTCTGAGACATTTATTAAGTTTTCTTTCTGCTGTTTTTCTGGCAACCAACGAAGGAAGATTAGCTGGAAAATGCTTCTGGTGAGTGTATTGTCCCATTGCAAATCGTGGCAAAAAGAGGGGAACGTGTTGGCTAATAGTAAATGAATAATGTTTAATGTGTACTTATTTTGTGTCAGGAACTGTACCTAAGCGCTCTTAAGCGTCATGTCATTTAGTTGAATCATGCAGAGTATGACCCAAGTTCTTCCCAATATCTTTTCTACACACATCACCCGTTTCAGCACATTGTACTTGTAATGCATACTTTGTGTTACCAACTTTTTTCACTTCTTTTAGCAGTCTGTGTTTTCTGGTTGAACAAAATGTCTCCTCTGCCTAGGTTACTGTTTCTTTGAAATCCAACTTCCAGCTTCCTGCATTACACTGCTAACTCCTACTTATCTTTCACATCAGACACCCCATTATTTCGGATGCTGTTTTACCTCTTAAATTTTGGGACCGTTCCTTGTCTGCATTTTATAGCACCTGGTATCCCCTGTGTTAGCATTGATTGCATTGCATCGCATTGCAGTTTTTGTTAGCAAGACATACATAGGCTGTAATTTGATTTAGTAGTATTTTTGCCTGACATAATACTTCAATGCTTTCTACTAGAAAATGGCTGAATGTCTATATTTAGTAGAAATCCATAATAATTAGATCTAGTGGTCATGTAAAATGCTTTCAGGTAATAAAGGGTATGTTCTAGAGTTGGAAAATGACTTGAGTAAAATTATTCAGCAATTTAAAATAAGGTATTTAATTATTAAATAAGGTATTAAGCATCTTGAAAAAAAAAATGTAAAGCCTGCATATGCAAACTAATGTCATTTTTATAGAAATAAATTTATAGAAATAAATGCTTTAGGAACCAAGGGAGAATCATTGAAGAATCTGAAGTGATGTTTATAATAGAAATATGTCCTATAAGTGAGAAAAAAGTCATACAAATTGTAGGTAGAACCATTTATTGAACAGTTAAGCAAGTGCCGAAGACTCTGCTCAGTCAGCACTGGACATCTGCGTTCGTCTCCGCTGAACTCCATGGAAGTGGTCACTTTGATCGATGTTCCCTACCCTGTTTTACAGATATGGAAGCTGAGGCTCAGAGTGGTTAGTGTGTGTGTGAAGTGGCTGATCCTGGGTTGAAACGGGACACCTGCTCCCGGAGCCATGTTGATGGCCCCTTGGCTCTGTCACCTCTGGCCGGGTCTCTCAATGGGGTATTGAATGGGCTCTGCAAACTCAGCAGTTTTTAAAAGCTCTCACGTGGCTTCTAAACCTGCTCCACCTGTGTTCCTGTTTTGAGGAAGATTGGCTTGAACCCTGTATTTTCACTTTGTTCTTCTTTACATATTGAGCTATCACTTGGCATTGATTATTTTCATTTCCAAATATCTCTGTTCTGCTCCTTTCTCAGATCCTTTTTTAAAAATATTCTTATTTTTATGGCTTGTTGTTGTTCATTTCCGTTTTGCTTTTCTTCCCCTCTTTAGTTCATTTTCCATGTTACTACATGGAGTCTTCTTTCCTTCAGCAGAAAACCAGGGAGAGTAATGTAGTAGACACTCAACACTCATCCTGCTTTGTCCAGTCTCAGTGCTTGACCACGTGTGCTTTTGAGCTGTACATTTCTGTATTGAACAGTGACCTGTTGCTGTAATTCTGTTCCTCTCCCATTTTGCCCCAAAGTAGCCACTATCCTCATTTTATTTTCATGCACAGTTTTGTTCTTTACTTGCATTTTTCTATATTCAAAGTAAAAATGGTACTGTTTGCTTCATATAAAATTATTAAACAGAAACTTGTTTTTTTTAAACCAACATTTCTTTGAGATCTAGCCATTATATAGTTCTAATTCTTTGAATTATTGAATGGACGATGCCATTCGATACTTATTTTTTGTATTGATATATATCATTTGTTTCCAATTTTCCAATTTGCAAAAAATTGCTGCAGTAAACACGCCAGTTTCTATGTCCTCGTGTGTGATTGGAATTCCTGTGCTGCGAAGTACCGGTCTGCAGCTTTCCAGACACTGTCAGTTGTCCTCCAGTGTGTTACCACCTCCTCCAGCGAGCAGGCATGTGGTGCTGTGTATTGTCATAAATGTTTGCTTTTGTCAGACTTAGCTTTGACGAGTCTTCAGGAAAAACATTTCTTCCTGTGCTCTCTCTTTGCTTAAAGTTCTTATTGTCTCCCATTATTTATAAAAACACATTCCTATGGTAAGTCTTTGTTTATTGTTGCAACCTTTTTTTTTGATACCGTATTCCTTCCACTCTGTGCCATGATTTGTAGGTACTGCTGCCCATTTCCTCTCACCTGTTTCCACTCATTAGCTAGTGAATATGAATAAGTCAGTATGATGTATTTAGTCAGAGGATATGAAGACGAACAGGATGGTCTCTTTCCCCAGTAAGATTTTAATTCAAGAGAAAAATTGGCATGTGAAGAAATAAACATAAAATTTCCTAACTTACAGTTAGTTATAGTATATTATAGTGAAACTATATAAATCAGGGAAAGATAGACTATTAAATAAAAGCTGCTGGGACATTTGGTTGGCTCTGGGTAAAATTTTGGATTATTACTTCATAGCATACAAAATCAAATCCCAGTAAGTTTGAGCATCTAATGTGGAAAACAGAAGATTTTGAGTTGGGAACAGGGAAGGACTTTTTTTAAAGACATAAAAAACCTAAACTGTAATGTAAACACAAAGGTTAAACTTTATTAAAAGTAGAAGCTGTGGCTCAAAAGACAGAATAAGATGTGCCCTGGTGGAGTAGCAGTTGAGTTCATCACCTCCAGCCAAGCGCAGTCCACATCCATCCCAAGGACCTATGTTCACATCCCAGGGCTCTGGGGGAAACAACCAGATAATAACTAAATAAATAAAATGCTGCTTCTTCCTCTCTTCCTGCCTGCCTGCCTACTTGCCTTCATTCCTGTCTGCTGCACCTTTTCTTTCAAAATGAAAAATTTTTTTAAAAGACAAAGTAAAAGGACAACTTGTATATAGAGTAAGACATTTGGGCGACATATCATTTGAAATGAATCCATAGTTATATAATCAATTTTTATAAATCAGAGTAAAAAGCAACCCAATAGAAAAAAAAAATGGGCAAAAGATATGAATATACATCTTACAGAAGAGTAAATCACAAAAGCCAATAAACACAGTAAGATGTTCATCTTTTCATGGACTTAAAAATACGAATCGAAGCTACAGGGAGAGGCCATGTGTACCTGAAGAGAATTAAAAAGCCTGACAAAAGTGTTTGTGAAGAATGAAAGCGAACACTCCACTGCTGCTGGAATCCAAATTGGTAGAATCTCTTTGAAAAATATCTATCATTATTTAGGATTTGAACAACTGGGCATGAGACTGGAACCGTGGACCGTCAGTAGCCCCAGGCACCCCCAGCTCTTGCTAGCGTAACATGGGTAGCCGGGCTGAAACCGCAGTGCTTTCATGAGTCACAAACGTGTTTAAGAAAGAGTCCTTTAGATACAGGTATGTGGGATCTCCAGTTTAAAAATCCGTTTAACCTGCTGGGAAGAGCGGGAAGGGAAGGAAAGAGGGAGCGAGGTGGGGTAAAGGGTTCTAGAGCTCTGGTGAAATGCACACAGACTGAGGGACCATCTCAGTATGTGAGAATGCATATGGCAAAGTACACAAAAGGAATAATAAAACTTCTTAAAACTAACAAAAGTTGTAACTCCCACATGATGCTGCAGTGATGCTGACTGAATGACAAGTCCTATTGTGAGTGTAAACCATCTGTTCAGTCTTAAGTGACTCATTCTAAGAAATGAACACAGACTTGACAACTGCCAGCCTTATGTGAAAAGCTGAGAGAAAAATAAACAGGAAATTGGAATTTGGAGGAAAGCAAAATCAGTTAATATTGCAACCATGAAGCCAGAACAGGATTCTATAAAAAGAATAATTCAAAGAAGAAAAAAGAAGTCTTTAAATTTAAGACACTATAGCAGAACTTAAATCCTAGTAGACAGTTTGGAAGACAAATAAATATCACCCAGAAAGTTAAAATAGGAGAGAGAGAAATAAGACAATTAGACAATCAATCCAGGAAGCCCCACAGTGGATTAATCAGAGTTCTAGTAAGAGTAGGTGCAGGAGTAGGAGAACATTTCTGTAATGACGGATATCGGGTTCCATGCTGAAACGGGCTGTGGAGGGGTCCAGGAGAGTGAGTGGAAGAAGACGCTTATCAAGGCACATCATTGGAAATGCTGTTTTCAGGGAGGGAAAAAGAGGAGATCCTAAAAGCTTCCAGAGAGATGAAGCAGGTCACAAGGGAGCCAATGAGAAAATTACATTGGCCTTCTAGCTTGCAGTGCTAAATTTCTAGTAGATTTCTAGAGTGCGGAACAATGTCCCCACTGTTTTGAGAAAACAGAATTGTACATCCAATCAGACTTAAACAACCATGCAAGTAGAAAACAGACGTTAGCCAGATGGTGCCCGAAACTACTTACCTTATGTTCTTTACCAGGAAGTTGTTGGAGCCTCTGTCCCACCAAATTGAGAGTAAACCCAGAAAGAGGAAGGCAGGCGTGGGATCTGAGATTCACAGGAGACAGGCAACATCAGTGTCTGGCTCAATGGCCAAGGGACGTTCTGGGTGGACAGCAGTGCCATTGAGAGCGTGCAGTGCCCTCATGCAGGGGGAGGCCATCTGATTTTCTTTGCTTTTGTTTAAAGGAACTGCTTGATGTGTTGGGTCACATTGAGAGGAACGGAGGGGTTTTACAGGTTGGGAACACAGGTATGTTCATATGAGGTAGAAGCACAGAAAATTGAGGTAAATGAAAAGTGACTCAAACTAAAGGTTTGCGCAAGAAAGGAAATCCAATCATAGTGCTATGTGGCTTAGTTGTGAATATTAACGAGTCAAAATAAAATGTATGAAAATTCCCAAGTCAAGAAATAGCAGTGATCAGCATGTTATTTAGAAGAATAGCTGGAAACTAAAATATATAGCTTAACGAGCTGCATGTGGGCCTACTGAGTATTGGAATCAGATGTGGACAGGAGTGTGTCAGAGGGTGGCAGCTTGTCATTGTTACTGTTGATTAATTAGTTATTACTACTGATTATTATTGATTTTTAAATGATGTCTAATTTTAATAGAAACACAGATTAATTTAGAGAATTACCACATCACTGTAGACGCGCCATGATAAAGGTAAGCATTTGGTTTCATGGGAGCACAGGAGGGGGGATATGTGGCTTAGACACTGGGAATGAGAGAAGGCTCTGGCAGTAATGCAGCATGCTCGTGGCATGAGATGTTCTCATAAGATCGTGGCCGATAGTTAAACTGTGTAAATAGATCCCCCATTTAAAATAGGAGGAGGCAATTGAGGCACTAAAACTTCTAAATTTTATAGAATCTTTTAGAATGCAGAATTTTCGTAATTTTTTTTCTTTAGTTTTCTATATCCATCGGTTATCCTCAGAAAATTTTACTAGGACTTCTGTCATTGTATGATAGATGTCATAATTGTCAGTGCCTTCATTTTATTGAGAACTATTTTAGATACTACATTTTACTAATGTCCATTTATTTGAAAAAGGCTGTACCCCTGGCCCTGGGTCTCCAGATTCAGTCTTTGGGCTTACGTGGTCTGCACCTCAGCCACCTCGGCAGCCTGAGCCACAGGCATGCCAGGCTTTCCATTTTCAGACTGGATAAGGAACACCTGCTTTAAGCGCAAGTGTGTGCATGCGCGCACACATACTCACACACACACCCTTGTCTTTTAAATATTTGCCAAAAATTGAAAAATTTGAACTCTGTTCTTAAATTCCTGTATTTATTCACACCAACCCCACCATAACTTTGCTTGGTTATAAAATCTTGCCAGTGAGTGAAATTTAAAAGTTAGTGACATTGTGCCTGCTTGGATCTGGGAATGTTTTCTCCTAAAATAAAATAAAATGCTTCAAAAAATAATCCACAAAGAGCTGCTTAATTAATGACCTGATAAGTCATAGTTCTAACAGAATGTTGGCCCTTTGAACCAACTAGGGCATCACAAATTGATGAGGAAGCAAATTCTTCCCTTTCTCTCAGTATTTAAAATGTGAAATTGACGAGTTCATTTTAGAGATTATTCTCTCCCTTTTTTCACTCCCTGTTTTGGCATCCTATCCAGTCAGTCACCACCAGAGGGATTTTACCCTGTGAAATGATCTGTACTTCTCTCTAGCAGCAGCAGCAGCAGCAGCAGCACCACCACCACACACACACACACACACACACACACACACACACACACACACACACACACACCTCTAAATTTACTTTCTTTCCAGATACCTAACATCTGCCAGATGTCAAAACAAAAGCCTTCCAATTAAGGGATATTATGCTAATGTATGAATGAATTCTCCTAGAAAGCATTTTCCTTCTCTGAAGAAGATGCGTTTGAGTGCCAAAGTATTTCAAATGCTCTAACAAAGTGAAATTAGGAAAAAATCAGCCTGTGCTGAGATAACTACTTGGATGGGGCACTATGTGGTCTTGGAGTGAACTCCTATGTTGGTTTCCCACTTTTGTTTTTTCATTCTTTTCCCTAAGTCTAGTTCTTTTCTACAAATTCCCACATTGCTTTTCCAGAAGGTTCTCCAGGCCTGGGAAAGCTGGTGAAACTTGAGAACATGCAGGCAGCGTAGTAATTTATCAGTAGGGTGACCATACGTCCAGATCTGCCCTGGCCAGTCTGTGTTCACACTTGTTCGGGTGTTAAGTAGCTACCCCTTTTCTTGTCCAAGGGGTCCCTCTTTGATGCATTGCATATCACATGTTTATAAATAGGGTGTTATGGTAATTCATATGTGGGCAGTCCAGGAAAGAAATCCTTTTCTTTTGACCTCTAGCACATCATACCTGAGTAAAAGCCTTGCTGTCAGGCATCACGAACCAGTGAGCTGTAGACACATTGCATCCTCGTAATTCTGTGAAATAACTTGGAATTTGAATTCAAGTAGTAAGTGCCCATTAATGTTATTTTCAAATGATCTGACATAGAAATGGGAATTAAGTTCAGCTTTCAAACTTCTCTTTATGTGGATTTCTAAATTGTTTTATGTAATTACCTCACTTGTTATGCAGTTTTTCTCCTACTGTTTAGTACACACACGAAGCAGCAGATGGCATTCTCTCCCTACAGATGATCCTCCTGTATAGACGGTTACAAACAGCTTCTGCTAAATTGAAAAGGAAAGTACTTGAATAATGAACCAGAAAAACATGGTAGCAGTAGCTAACTTCAGCGGATTGCCTAACTGTAAGCGCGGTCCAGCGTGGAAACTATGTGCTTGCTTTGGTTTCCAGGCACTTGGATATATTTCATTTGCTGGCAAAATGTATTTTTGTGTTTGATGACGCACTGTTAGGGCAAAGTGTTTAGGAAATTCAATCACAAGGGGACTGCTTTGTGCATAGATTTTTCAGTTTGATGAAAAATAAATAGCTTTTAAAGCACTTAAATGGTAAACATTTAAAAAATATTCTAATGTAACAAATATATCGTGCTGGTTATAGCGGAAAAGTGTGGCAGTTAAAATTAGCTTTTGAGGTTTGAGTGTTAGAGAATAATGATCGATGACTTTTGGAATTCTTTCTGCTAAGTGTTTTAAACTTTTCAGACTTTAATTGTGAGTTGCCTTCACACTGACTGTGTGACTGTGTCAGGTATGTCTTCGTGATGGAGTATTTTTAGAACTAGTTAGCTTTTCCTTCTTGGGAAGGGATAGCGCTTATAGTTCAAGTTAACATTTCCACTGGTGGGTTGTGGCATCTTTCACGGATTTGTTCTTTTAACTGTCATCAGACACATGCGTAGTTCAGTCTGCATCCGTATTCAGCCAGGCCCGTTTATAGAGAGACGATTTTCCACTTAATTCATCTTATATTATAATATAATAACTATAACAAGTCAAATAAATATATTTCTTGCTCTGCTTAACAGAAAGTTGAGTGAAGCAGACTAAAGAACTACTTATTTTATTTAAAAAATGTTTTTCTTTATAAATGGACTTGCCAAGTTACACTTTTAAGTATAAACTACCTAAGTGCATTTAAGTATTGAAATGATGGTATAAGTTGGAGAAGTTGGATTTAAATTGGGAAAGTATGGACTTAAACTTTTTTCAGTGGAGTCTCATTTATTATTAATCACTTCAAATGAAATGTATCATTCTTTGGCATCAAATCTTATGTGAATTATGTACAATTATATAGTTCTTTATACATACATTCATTAAATCTTATTGTCTCCCTCCTGTCAGGAGCTATGCTAGACCTTGGAATACAAAGATAATGATTCTTTGTGATTTCTTGATAGGGTGTATATATACCCAGAGTATTTTAAATCTTTACTTTCTTATTTTTCCATTGGCTTTTAATGATAACTTCTAAAGCATTTATGAAATTGGACATCTGTGGATGAAATGCACAAAATAAAACTCCGTGTGCCTTCACAGATGGTGAATGACATTCTGGGAATTGTGGTCTTGATTAACTTTTTAAAAATATTATGGAAGGTAATAATTTTTGGTGATGATTCCTAAGTTTTCTGCTTTAGGTATGCTTATCCCAACTTATCTTTGGATGTTTGGGATTTTCCTAACGGCTCTAAGTAGTAGTTGTATTAAAAATAAAATGGCATATTATGTAGTATTGTGACTAAGGTGCAGAGTTTTCAGCATTAAAAGAGCGCTATCAATTTTAAAAGATTCTAATTAGGAAATTTTACAGCTCAAGTACCTTTTTGTACCCTATTAGTTTGTAGTTTTTCTTTTTTTTAAAAGCAAAGGTACAGACAGGAATGAAGGCGAGTAGTCAGGCAGGCAGGAAGAGAGAGAAGGAAGAAATATCTTTTATTTTATTTTTTATTCAGTTGTTCACACTAGCTGCTTCCCCACAAGCCTGGGACTGGAACCCAGGGGTGTGTGTGGCTTGCTCCTTTGGAGGAGACTGACCCAACTGCTGCTCCACCAGGGGGCACCACGTAGTTTTTCTTAATAAATCATTGTATTTTGTTGAATACAGGCACGTGATGATCTCTCATAAAGCACAAGGTGAGACTTAAAAATTGTTTCCCTGAGAAGGCTTTGCTTTAATTTAAATTATGTCGTCACACATACACATACACATACGCACAGATGCACACGTCCGCATTTGGTTGATTGTTCTTGATTCTAGGATAGTGATGGGTGTCCTTACAAATCTAGAGAACCTTCCAAATACCTAATTGGCCACTTTCTTAAATGGAGATGGGGAATCTATTTACTGGAGTCGTAAGATGGAATTTACTTGTTAAAAATATTTGAGTTGCTTAAAATAAGGCAATATATAAATAAATCTCACTAACTTTGACATTTCCATGATAAAGATGTGCGATCGTCTGAATTTCACATGGAATGCTGGTGCTCAAATTGGTTATCTTATTATTTAGTGTCAAAGTAGTTATCAGTGAGACTCTTTTACTACCATCCCTGGAAGTATTTTCTTTCTTCTGCTCATAATTACTTTCAGTAGCTTGCTTGAAGGGATCTGGATGAGGTAGGATTCACTCCACTTCTGCTGTAGGAACCCTAAAGCTACTGAGTAAATAACCCATCCCCGACTTTTGTTTCTAGGACTGCTTAATATAATATGATGACTTGATCTTCTGAAATGGTAAGAAATGCCACTTTTAAATACAAGTTTGTAATTAAACATGGCTGCAGTATTTCCCAAAGATTTTTAGACTCCAAGATAGTGATCCTGTGGTGCCAAGTGTTTCCCAGAAAACTGAAAGATGACCATTATGGATCATTTCACTTGTACTCTTTTATTGAATAATTCTTTAAAAGCTCTTTCTATTAGTTACTTAATCACTTAAACATGAATATGTTATGCTTTTGTGATAGGGTAATTATAGGAAAATAATGATAGGCCATTATTTCATAGGCACAGTAGTAGTTGAGGAATATATTTTAGCCTGATAGCAAGCCTGTTACTAAGCAGTTCAATATTTTAGTGATGTATTGGTGTATGTATCTATGTTTGTGTTTTTCTTTCTCAGATATATACTCTTCATTGGTAATCATGTTCTGAACTAAGAACTAGGAGCAGAAGTTATGCATGAAGGGTATAAAAATTATACATGAAGGGTAAACTAGAAAGGCAGGATATTTATTACCTTAAACATGTGTAGTATGATTACAGTGATGTAAAACAATCAAAACTAAACTGTTAGAAAAAAAGGACAGGAGTCTAATAAAATACTATTTTGCTGCCTCTTAACATTAGGACAGGCATTATTTTTCTATGTTATTGTTTTTAATACTTCTGATTTCCCCTGCTGCTTATATTACTTATATTTGGGAAATCCAGTAAAGTACAATCAAAAGTGCTTAAATTTGTCTAAGTCTGGAAATGTCTTTGTTCAAATGATAGTTTTAGGCAGTTTGTTAACTGAATCTAAATATAGTGTCAAAAATTACTTTCCAATTATAATCCAAGTTTTATAAATTTAGGTCCTACCATACATAGACAAGTGAAATGTGCATTTGTTAGGTTCCTACTAATTTCACAGAATATTATGTGCCTCTTATATTTCTGCTTATTTTATCAAACTGTCTCTAGGTTATGTAATGCTAAGCATCTTACCACCGTGAGGCAGTAACCCAGACAAATGGAAACTTCAGTACGGTAGATTATAACAGTTAATGTTTATATTCACATCTGGTACCTTTATTTTTATCTTTTGCTGTGAAAAGGCCAAAAAAAATTTTTTAGCTTATACAAAGGATAAATGAGCCTTCTGAAGAAGGCTCCTTTACTGTCCTAATGATTAATGATCACTGAACACTTTTGAAAGATTAGCATTTTTCAGAGCTGCTAAAACATATACTGTTTTATTTAATTACAAAAAAGTAAAGGCTCTTCACACTGACAGGTGGTGGAAATTAGCAGGCAGTTTTGAAATTGTGCTGTGCACGAGAAATTAGATCTCATTTTAATTCTGCTTTTCTCAACTAGCAAATGAGGTTAATGCCATACATATTCAGCTGATATGGATGAAGAAATTGATATAAAGTAGATCAACATAGCTACAGGGCTAGATTAATTTATAGGTAAAGAGGCAGTGATAAATGAAAGTAATGTAGTAAACTCCTCTGCCATGAGGGGTTCAATAGCGTTAGTTGCTCATTAAAGGCATTATCGGGGTGCATCAAATAGAAATTTGAAAAGGAATAGCCAACTAACCCCTAATTATCAAAATACAGAAAATACTAATTATACCTTAATTAGCTTTTCTTTTAATGTACTGAAATTTGTTACTTTTTGTATGGCACAAATGGATAGTTATATCAACAATAAATAGGTTGTTTTAATAACTTTCTTTTACCTCTGGGAAAACTACACTCCAATTTTTAATATGCAATAATGCTTTTCTCTAGCCTGTAGGAGATGAAAATTATTAAGTAGCTTTATTTTTTTGAAGATTTTACAGCAGCTTTGGGAAGAATTATTTCACCATGCATCAATTACTTTTAATTGAACTGAATATTTTTCAGATTGTACCAAATGGCTCTCATTTAAGTTTAGCAGTTAGAGTTTAAGAAAGCCTCATAATGAGAACTGCATATAACCTCTGTCATGTGTTACAATCAGCTAAAGATGATTATTTATTTTGAGTTTTTGAAAAGCAACCCAAGGTAGGGATTGTGAAGGTAGTCACCTTATTTATTTCTAGCAGTGTTCTAGATATGCAGGCCATATGTTTTAGAAGCGTAGTTTGTGATTATATTTTTTCCCTCCAGATAAGGTAGCCTTCAAACCAGTTAAGAAAGGGTTCCTCTGTTTAGCATAAAGATGCAGTATTGCAGTGGGAAGCAGCTTTGGCTTCAACAAACAGACATCAAGCCTGCTCTGGGCCCTCCCCCACACCCCCCCCCATGCCTCTTTACCACCTGGGCAAATCCATTGACTTTTCTGAGTATCCATCTCCTCAGTCTCCATAGGAGACTATCCTTTTACAGGGCGTTGTGATAAGTAACATACACGCAAGAACACAGAATAGAATTTTGTGCAATGCAGATACTTGTAAAATATGCTACTGTTACTGATGAGAATGAGACAATAGTGCTAAATTGAAAAAAAAATTCTGTAAATTTACTGTCATGGGAAAATTCTTGAAAGAATTTCATGTAATCTGATGTTTGGAATATTGAATGTAATTTCTGATCTATATTAGAAACCGATTTGTCACAGAGGGTGGGTGGGTGTGGAATTCGGAAACAGTTCATCTTTAGGGCAGATATTTACTGTGAGCGTTATATCAGCAGCTAAACTACGTTTGTTTTTCCTAAGAGTAGGCAGCATTGGCAATTAAAACCAGACAGATTGATTCTGAAACCCCCTCTAGAAAAGGACACAAACATGACTTCTCACCTAACCAAATCTGTAAGTTGTTCAGCGATTTTTATTTTTTTATCCTCCGTTGCTTTGTAGTCTTACATTGGATTTGTGTTCTCCCTTCTAGTCTCCCAACTTTGTTGTCCTTGTCAGTAAAATAGAAATCATAGTTATTGCCCTTTTTGGTAATAAATTATACTCGTGTTATGCCAGCATCTTTCATCAGTTACAGTGTTTCTTTTGTCAAAAAAAATCAGATAGGCAATTGAAATAGGGGAAAGAGTGGACCACCAAGTGAGAAGAGAGCAAGAGAGCATCTAACAGTTTGTCAAGACACAAACGCTAGTGGTGCCTTAAGACATAAACTCTGCCAAGCCAGCTTCTTAGAATTATGAAGTAACTAAATGTGTGTGAGCTCAGTCGGCAGCTGTGAACCATTGACTCTCCGCTTTGTGAGGAATGATCACAGTGCCTTTCACCGGCTTACCAGCTTGCCGGAAAGAACAGTTAGGGCAGTGATGCTGAAGAGAATGAAAATGAATGGGCTGGTTTCCATGGAGGGCATAGAGGAGTGAGAGAGAATATCAGAATGGGAAACAAGTTGGTGAACTTGCTAGGCTCAGGGAAAGAAATAGGACTTTAAAGCTTCCGCATGTTGAATTATGGCCGTGGTCTCAAACCGAAGGCCTGGACGACAGCAGAGCTCACCTGGAAAACTCGTCAGAAGTGCACATCTGGGCCCCACCCAATCAGAACCACTGGGGCTGTCAGATCGGCCCCCAGTCTGTGCTGTCACTAGCTCTTCGGGTGACTCTGATGCTCACTGAACGGCTGCTACTTTTCTTGCTTTTGTTTTAACCTGAGCACTAGAGAAGGGTAAGGGAGAAATAACTTGTGTGTTATATGTTAACTGCTGTGCAGAATTACTCTAGGGGAATGTGGAAGTCAGGAGGGTCCGTGTTCTCCTGTCCAAAAAACTTCAATGTGTAGGTTTATGCAAGATCCATATAAACTGTCATCATAATGTCGTCCCTATTTTTCAACACTGTAGGTAATGCTGAAATGAATGTTTTTCTTAAAGGGATATATTTTTTAAAGACAAAATTTTTCAAATCAAATTTCTTTTACTATGTTGATTTTTTTTAAAGTAAACTGCAGTCCATGCTGAAGTCTTGAACTTAGTTCTCAAATGTTATGACTCTTCCCAATTCTTGACATGCTATGTATGTTTTCTTGCCAATAATCAGTAGACTCATAAACTTCTAAAAATTAGTATTTTAAAAAAATATTTCAGTCACTAACAAGAATAAGTCAGAAGTCATACTTTTATTTTTGTTTCTAGAGTCAGATTGTATTTAATCCTAGTCCTGCCTTTTGTTAGCTAGTGACTTTAGGTGATTCTATGGTCCTGCTAGACCTTTCTTGTTAAATTTGGAAATAAGAATAGTGTCTATCTCTTAGAGAAGCTTTGAGATTAAGTGAGGTATTTGACACTGTGCCTGACACATAGTGCTCGATAAAAGTTCACAGCTGTGATGATGGGGGCGATGATGATGATGGTGGTAATGATGGTGATGATGGGGGTGGTGATGATGGTGTTGATGGGTGGTAGTGGTGATGATGATGATGGTGGTGATGATGGTGGTGGTGATGATGCTGTGATGATGATGGTGGTGGTGATAATGGTGATGATGATGCTGGTAGTGATGGTGATGGTGGTGGTAATGGTGGTGATGATGATGGTGGTGGTGGTGGTGATGATGGTGGTAATGATGGTGATGTGGTGGTGGTGGTGATGGTGGTGGTGGTGATGATGCTGTGATGATGATGCTGGTAGTGATGATGGTGATGGTGGTGGTAATGGTGATGATGATGGTGGTGGTGATGATGGTGGTAATGATGGTGATGATGGTGGTGGTGATGATGATGGTGGTAATGATGGTGATGGTAGTAGTGGGGATGGTGGTGGTGGTGATGATGATGGTGGTGGTAGTGATAATGATGGTGATGATGATGGTGGTGGTGAGGTGAGGATGGTGGTGGTGGTGAAGTGATGATGATGATGGTGGTGGTGATGGTGGTGATGATAGTGGTGGTGATGGTGATGATGATGGTGGTGATGGTGGTGGTGGTGGTGGTGGTGGTGATGGTGAAGACAGTGGCAGTGACAGCAATATGGTTGCCACATTTCTTTAGTTGAACCAGTATACAGTGTTTTTAAGAGTTACATAATGTTAGAGCCTGAAAGAACTACAGATAGAATTTAAGTGAGCACTTTGTAAGCTGTTTTCTACATACCACAGACTCCTGAAAAAGAATTCAGATTAACAGTACTTTTTTTTTCCAAAAAGAAATTTGCATATTTGTAAAAGCCTACATACTATATTTCTTTCTTGGAAATATGTAATGCTTATTGGCTCATTAAAGGTTTGAAGAAGGCCCTTCCTTAAATAATCTTTAGCATTTAGCAAAATTACTTAACCCCAGAAACCTTTTCTATGGGGACTAACTACATAGGTTTTTCAAAATTTGCTCTGGAAATGCTATGACTAACTTCTTAATTTTATAGTTAAAGACGCCTTTCTCTGACCCCACTCTGTAGAAATTGGTGACTTACCTATGGTTCCACATTTATGGACTCACTTTGGAAGCCAACACTGTCCTAGTTGTGTTCACTTATTTTTGTAACCAAGTTTGGAAGTAGAAAGGAAAATGCTTGGAGTAGAAGATGGGCGATGAATCTGTCTAATCTAGAATGGCAAAGAAAGAGGAATGGGAGGCAAAGAGAGAGGAACAGGGCATCTCATGTTTGCTTGGTTTTGAGGGGGTTCAGGATACTTGTTAAAGAGTACAGATTCTCAGGCTCCTGGAAATTTCGTTTTATCAGTGTGAGTAGGTGATCATTGCTAGGTAATTTATGAACTTAGAAAGATTCTGGACATGGATCTTTATACAATTTTAAGAGTTGTATGACTCTGAGTAACTACAGAATTAGTTTTCTTTTTACACTGACAAAAAGATGATTAAAAATAGACCAGATTCTATAACAAAAATGTAAATAAACCTCACTTTATGTACAATTACATCTTAAAGTCGTCTGTGTATGAGGAAGAATAATGTTGTCTTATTTGTTACCCTCCTTTTAAATACTTTCTAGTAGCTATTACCTAAAACAGTTCTAGAAATCCATTAAGGTATCTGTAGGATCCTTCACAGCTCTGTGTTTTAATCAACTTCTAACAGATGATCAACAAACTGTGTTAACTTCTCCTCTTTGTTTTAAAGGAAAGGTGCAGGCAAGAAGGAAAAGAGAGGAGGAAGTACCTTTATTTTATTTGTACTTAGTTGTTCACACTGGATGTTTGCCCCCCCAGACCTGGGACTCAAACCAGGGGTCTGTGACCTGTGCGCCTTCGGAGGCGACTGACCCAACCACTACTACACCAGGGTGCACCCTAAGTTCTTCTTTTATAAATTAGTGACTCATTAAGTATAGTTTTTGCTTTTTGACCACAGTTCTATTAAATTCACTGTAAAATAACAGGATGCCTATAATTTAAACTTAAATCTATGCCTTCTGTGTCAGAAAATAAGAATTACTACATCGAAAATTTGGGGACGATGGATAATATTTGGAGTAATAGGATCACTGATATAACTGCTAGTTATTAGGACTCGGTGAGCATGAGTTCTGTGTACATCAATGTGTGCTTTCAAATGCACGTTCATAGTTAAATATGCCAGTTTCGAGAAGTCAAGTGCATCATTTAGGATTAAATAAATGTACAGAAACTACCATCACAAATAATTATGATTTTATATAGGAATTTGATGCATTCTAAGTGAAATGTTTTTGAAATTTGTTGTAGATGTATCTTTTTAAGACCTTAAAAGTTTTAAAAAGTTTTTTTCTTTGAGAGTAAGAAATGGAGAGGAGGAAGACGTGTTTTTAAGGAAGGCAGGGAGGAAGAGCAGAAGGAAGTACTTTCACTTGTTTGTTTTTGGTTGTTTCCCTACCCTGAGTAGCAAACCCAGACTCTTAGGCTTTACATGGTCCACACACCAGCTGCCGGCTTAGCGCCTGAGCCACCAGGGCATCCCCGTACCTTGGAATATATGACCAAGTCACATACGTGTTTTTGTATTTAGCATTTTATTACAAATTGTCAGTTACAACAGATTCTCTAGGTTAAATTGAAGATGTATTTGTGAAATTTTGACTTTCCAAGTCATAATACTTCTGTTTTTGGTTCACCAGCTTATTTTGTAACCCACTTTTCCGTCACGTTGTGCTTCAGAGAAACCAAATAAAATAAAATAAAATTACCAAGGTCCTTAAATTTTTTCACATCTTTTCACCTGGTCTGGAAGTGTAGCCTGGGGAGTAAGTTAGAGTGCAGACTAAGGTTTGTATTCTGAGGTATTCATCCCATATTTTAAATAAGTTTTGATACAGACATATGATGAAATATTATATGGTACAGTTTGTTTAAACTGGCTGGAAAAAGTTTGTTCTTTATTGTCTTGTACTCCCTTTCTAGACATATTATGGTATCGTCTCAAGTATTTTTGTGAAAAACTTTATTAACATGGTATGATCTTCAATTAAAGTCACCAAAAGTGATTGGAAAGAAAATATAGTAAAATGTTAATACTTATCTCTGGGACTATATACTTTTCAATTACCCGCTGCAGTGCATAAGTAATTTTTTAAAAAGCTCTTAGATAAGGCTAATCTTTGTCTATATCAAAGTTGATAGACATCTAAATGTCTGAGAGGCTGCATGAAGGAACCTGTCATTACTACTAAATTTAAAAGTTAATTGAAGCTACTTCCCGCCAAAAAGCAAGGTGATAAATGAAAAGAAGGCTGCTACTAGACAGTGATGTCAATGAAATAAAAGATGGGAGGAATGGAAAAATACTTCAGGAAAATATGAGCCAGATTTGTGTGATTGTAATCATGCCTGAAATGAACATCAGAGGAAGCAAAAATGATCTTGAGACTGGTTATTTTGGTCATAATAAATTGGGAATTTATTTCATTCATACTCTGCTGAACTGTAGCTTTCTAACCAGTATACGAGGTGACTGAAGAAAGGCTTCTCTACTCTTCTGGAAGATTTTGATATTTTAATTATAGCATGCCAAAAGTTTTCATAGACGAAAGTGATGAAGAAAAAACTCAGATTAGGTTGCCCAGACTTGCTGATAGTGGAAATAAAAGATGTATCTCAAGTTCCATTATCATCATTGCTAATTTTCTTAGGGAACGGAGTAAGTTATCGTCTAACTTGACTCAAGATTTGAAGATATCTCTGTGTTCCTATATATTATGCAGTAGTTTTGTTTTTTTTTTAATTGAAAATTGAATTAGTGTTCAAAAAACAGGCAATTTTAACGAAGTTCCAAAGGTTTATTGCAGCTCCAGATCCTCACCAGGATATTTCTGGAAAGGGAATTTAGGGAGTTTCCTCCAGGTGTGGTGTGCAGAGCAGTCCTGAGCTGGGTGGGGTGTGCTAAGTGCTGATTTCTAACCTCAGGCATTCTGATGCAGTGTATCCTGGGCAGGACCCAGAAATAGCTGTTTTTTCATGTTTGTTTTTGTTCTTTTCCCTGGCCCTGGTGGCGAACCGGGGTCCTTGTGCCGTCACCTGTTTGCCTTCACTTTTAAAAGACATTTTCAAAGATATTATGCACTGGTCTTAGAATTTCATGTTGACAGTTACTTCATTCAGAACAGTTAAAGTCTTTAGATTTATCACTTTACTGCCTTCTCGCTTCCATTGTTGCTATTGATGTCACTATATATCATTCTAATTATGACACACGCAAGGATAATCTCTCCTCTTTCAGTAGTCATGAATGTATTTTTCTTTCCTCTCTTTTTTAATATTTATTGAGATAACTTTGATTTACAAAATAAGTCAAGTCCATACGTGTGGGTTCACTTTTCATCAAATGTGTGACAACGCTCCAGGCCCACCAACAAATTACCCAAGGCCCTCCACCTCTGCCCATTGGACAGCGCCTCCTCCCTCACCAGTTCCCACCCCTTTCCTGCTGGCAGCCTCATTTCTATTGGCTGTTGTCAAGGATTGGTGTTATTTTGGCTGTTCATTTGCTTTATTATTATTTTTTTTTATATTCCACATATGAGAAGTCATCTGGTATTTGTCTTTCTCCTTTTAGCTTATTTCATTTAGCATTATCCCCCCTAGTTCCATTCATGTTAACTCAAATAATGACAGAATTTTGTCTTTTTAAGACTGGACAGTGTTCCATGGTGTATATAGGCCATATCTTCTTTAGTCACCCATCTGACAATGAACACTTACGCACATTTGAATTCTTGGCGATTGTAAGCAGTGCTGTAGCAGGACTGGGGCACATGTATCTCTGAGAACTAATTCCTTTGTGTCTTTTTGGGTGAGATCCCAGAAGTGAGTTGATGGGATCGCATGGGATTTCCATTCTCAATATTTTGAAGAATCTCCATGCTGCTTTCCATAAGGGTTGTACCAGTTTACACTCTCAACAGTAGTATAAAAAGGTTCCCTTTTCTCCACTTATGTTTGTTGTTTCCAGACTTTTGCATGATAGCACTTCTCACAGGTGTGAGGTGATAATCTCTTTGTTGTGTTTCCATTTGCGTTTCCCTGACAGCCAGCAAGGAAGAACATCTTTTTATGTGCCTGTTAGCTATCTGTATGTCTTCTTCGGAAAAATCGTTATTCAGTTCTTTTGTCCGTTTTTTGGATTGTGTTGTTTTGTTTTTCTGTTGTTAAGTTTTATGAGTTCTTTATGTTTTGGATATTAAGCCCTTGTCAGATGTATGATATGTATTATCTTCTCCCATTCTTTGTTTTGTTTTGTTTTGTTTTGTTAATAGTTTCTTTCACATTGCAAAATCTATTTAGTCTGATATAGTCCCATTTTGTTTTTGTTTCCCTTGCCACTGGATTGAGTCCCCAAATGCTTCTCTAAGGCTAGTGCCCTGGAACACACGCCTGTGTTTTGTTCTGAGTATTTTATGGTGTTTGGTCTTACATCCAAGATTCTAATCCATTTTGAAATAATCTTTTTATGGTGTTAGAGGGTCGTCTAGATTCATTCTTACACGTGTGGCTGTCCAGTTTTTCCAGCACTGTTTGGTGAAAAGGCTTTCTGTATCATATGCTTTGAACTCCTGTGTTGTAAACTGACCTTATGTGAGCAAGTCTGTTTCTGGTGATTCACTTCTATTCCACTGATCTGTGTCTCTGTTTTCATTCCACTGTGGTATATCCATGCTGCAGTACCCATATTGCTTTGTAGTATAGCTCAAGACCTGGAAATGTGATACCTGTTCCTTTCTTCTTCTTTTCTCACGATTGCTTTGGCTATTTGCAGCCTTTCATGATTCCATACAAATTTAAAATTTTTCTCTTCTATTTCCTCGAAAATGTTGGAAATTACATTAAACCTGTATAGGGCTTTTGGCAAGATGACCATTTTGACAATGTTAATTCTTTCCAAGTATGACCATGAAACACTTTACATCTCTTTCTAAAATCTTCCTCTATTTCTTTTAACAAAGTCTTAGAGTTTTCATTGTATAGGTCTTCCATCTCTTTGATAAGTATATTCCAAGGTATTTCTTTTTGTTTGTGTTATAAATAAGATAGTTTTCTTGATTTAATTCTTTTCTCTCATTGTTTACATATAAAATGCAGCAAAAATTTTTTTTAAAGGAAAGTTACAGGCAGGAATGAAGGTGAGTAGGCAGACAGGCAGGAAGAGAGAGGAGGAATAAACCTCTTTATTTATTTTTTTACTTAGTTGTCCACACTGCTTGCTTCTCCCTAGACCCAGTACTCAAACCCAGGGGTATGTGACTTGTTCCTTCAGAGGTAGTTGACCTAACCACTGCTCCACCAGGGCACTTAAAATAGATTTTTTTATTTTAATTTGTACCCTGCCCTTTTGCTGTCCATAGTTTAGTGGTCTTTTGGAGTCTTTGGGGTTTTCTCTATATTTCATGTTATCTACAAATGATGCTAGTTATTTGAGAATTATTTTCCAATTTGGATTTCTTTTATTTTTTTCTTCTTGCCTAACTGCTCTGGATAGGACCTCCAGTGTGATGTTAAATTGCAGCGATGAGAGTGGACAGCCTGATCTTGTTCCCAGTCTTAAAGAGGAAATGCTTTCAGTTTTTTACCATTCATTATCATTTTGGCTGTGGGTTTGTCATGTTATCTTTTTATATTAAGGTATGTTCTTTCTATTCCAATTTCAGGTAAAGGTTTTTTTATTATAGGTGGGTCCTGAATCCTATCACATGCTTCCTTTGATCTGATTTTCTTTCTCTCTGATGTCAGCTTTTGGTATCAGTGTAATGTGGGCATCATAGAATGTATTTAGAAGTGTAACCTGTTCAATTTTTTTGGAAGAGTTTGAGAAGAATATTAATTCTCTGGAAGAAATAGTTATCCAAAAGTTCTTCCTAGCCCACGTACTGGATATACACTACAAGTTTTGAGGGATGATTTTTTAATTCCTCCCACAAAAGCTTTTCTACCTTGCTTTATTTGGGCCTTGTCTCTTTGACTTAGTGAAGTTCTGCATGCCCATTCCTGTGTTAAATCAATTCTGTTTACTAGTAGTTGTTTGATATCTATGTCTTGGACCTTTCATTCCATAATATTAGAAAAACACATACTAACTCAATATTCTGTTAAACTATTGCAATACGTGGTAGATGTTCTAAAAATATACGTACTCTTTGATCTTGTAATGCATGGGTAGCAATCTGTGATTAGGAAATTCCACTCCTCATTGCTCAAATTAGTATAAATAGCCTCACATCTATTAGTATGATATTTGAAATCACTTGGAAAAGCTGCTTTTATTATGTTTATATAGAACAGTATTCAATTTCAAATGTGTAATAAGATCTCACATATTTAAAGAAATGGAACAAGACTATAACCAAATAAACCAAGACTTAAATTTCTCTCCCATGACAGTTATAGAGACATTTAAAAAGTTCCTCTACTTTTCTGTATTTTCCTTCGTTATGTTTTATTAAAAGAAAAAGATTAATTTTAAAATAACTATTTTTATGTCTTCATAATTAACTTGATCATATAGAAAGAAGTAAGGATTTTTTTGTTAATTACTATCATGCTTTATTTTGGAGTATGCTAGGAAATCTGCCATGTACATGTAAATTTTTGGAATTTACTTTTTGGAAAATACTTTTTAAATTTTATGCTGTTTATCATTTCTTGGTTCCTCATTGACTTTGGAGAATTTTCTTGTCATATACATACCTGTGAGTATAGCATTTTGAACATAATTGTCAGGTTGGAGCAGTCATCATTTCAGATAATTAGGAGCTATGTGTTAGAAGATACAGACTCACTTCTAAACTTTGGGTCTTATTTTTAAATTATTTAATTGTGGGGTCTATTGATGAAAATTTCCAATTTTGCTTAGATTTTACAGTGTTACGGTACTTACATGTTTTGTGTATTGATACAATATGAAAAATACATGTATGCATATGTAAATAACATCGGTATTGAAAGTAGTCCAGGGCCTTGATGATAATATTAATGCCGTGTTGAGCCCTTCTCGTTCAACAGTTTAATAGTCTTGTTGGGTCCTCGAGGCGTTTTAACCACTGCTAATTAAAAACGGACCTACCAGCCGGTCTACTTTATAGTGCTGTTGCTTGTATCGTGGAGGTCTTTCCAGATGCTTCTGCTGATGGGAAATTAAATCATCTATTACCATTTCAATTAAAAAACATGTCAAAGGGGCATAGGTCTTAGAACTGTGGTTTTTAATTTGTATAAGATATGTTTTATTTTGAATTGGACAGTCCGGGGTTACTTTGTAATTTATCATGTGTGAGTATGTTTTTCTAGCTAGCGACGTGTTCATGAAACTAGATCAATTTTCACACTTTAGGATATCTTACTTTCAAGTTTTTATTTTATATTTTGTATTTCTATGCTCTAGTAATATTGTAAAGGTTAGAACTGGAAAAGATCTTGACAAATCATCTGCTACCTTGAGGCAGTTAATTCTTTTCAAATTGTATTTTAATAATGAGACCCTGTGAGAGTAAATGACTTGCCCAAAGTCTTATAGCTGGTGTTAGAGACAAAGCTAGAATCTCAGCTTTTATTTTCCTAAGGTAATGATTTTATCTAATTATTTTCTCGGAGCATTACTTTAATACATTTTTTATAAATACAGATTGTGTCCGTGTTCAGTATAATTAAGTTCTTAAAAATATATTTCTATAATTGTAAATACAATGCTAGTATTTGTTGCCAGTTTTCTTTTTACCATTTGATACTATTTTTATAATAAAAATTAAGCAATTACAGAAATAAATAGCTTGTTTTTTCAATTGCTGTAAGCTGGCTTTATTTTATACTGCTAATAAAGGCACATTATGTTCAAGCGTTGCAATTATCCCTGAAATGCGCGTCCATTAACTGAAACATTAGGTTGAGTATATAATTACTGTCTAGAGCCAATATCTTTGTGAATCTGCATATACAGTGCTATTAAGCTATAAGCAAGATTTGTAAACTAATATTTAAATGATTCAGAATTGATACCATCTTTTGCAAACTTAAAAATGAATACTATGTACTACATTGTATGCTATATTCACTTTGGTTTCTTACATGCTTAGAAAAATAGGATGGAAATTCTCAAAGATGATGAAATATTTGACTTGAAAGAGATGAATTTTAATATTGTTACTATAATCTAATGCATAGTAACTTTGCTGAAAAGTCTTTTTTCCTAAATTTTCATTTTGATAAAATACACATAACATAAAATTTACTGGTTTTAAGTGTACAGCGGTGTTAGGTACATTCATATTTTCTTGCTGTCATCACCACCGTCCACATCCGTAATGTTTTTCAGTTTGCAAGACTGAAACCACACTCATGAAAAAAAGTTGTCATCCCCCCCCCCGGCCTTGGTCTGAGAATCCCCAGGCTACTTTCTGTCTCTGTGATTTGGACTGCTCTAAACATCTCATATAAGTGGAATAATGAAGTCTTTATCTTTTTGTAACTGACTTATTAACTTGATAATATCCTCAGGTTTCGTTGCATGTGTTAGAATATCCTTCCTTTTAAGGGTAAGTAATATTCTCATACATATCTTACATATATGGAATACTTTTTTACTTATCCATTTTCCTGTGGATAGACACTTACTGCTCCCATATTTTTAGCTTTTGTAAAGAATGCTGCTTTGAAATGGGTATGCAGATATCTCTTCTAGATTCTGCTTTCCCTTCTTCTGAGTATATACTTAGAAGTGCAATTGCTGGACCATATGATAATTAAAAAAAATTTTTACAAATTATCAGAATGTTTTCACAAGTACTGTACCATTTCACATTCCCACCAATAGTGTACTAGGGTTTCAGTTTCTCCATATTGTTGCCAACACTTTGTTATATTCACTTTTTTAAATTAAATTCTCCTACCCATACAAAATAAAATAAACGTAATTTCTATTCACAGTGAAACTGAAGTGGCTATAATAAAGCCTTTAACTCAGAAGTTCTCACTGGACTTACCAACACAAAATTGCTTTTAAGTCAGAGTATTTATGTTAATTATTGACATCTACTTAAACTTGTATTTTCAAACATAAGTACTTTCACTTGGTACACTTCAGTGATAAAGAGTTATAGTGTTCATCAGATTCATAAAGTGGTTTATGAAATCTAAAAAGAATAAAAAATCTAAGTGATTTCCAAATTCTTTTCCAATGATAAAGTTTTATGACTGTATATTACATAGTCAGCCTCAGTGTGGCCAGACTTAGGGAAATTCTTTCTGGAAAAAAGAATTGTTAATCAACACCTTTGATGTCAAAAGTAATCACTGTAGTTTTCTGAGTTTTGGAAATAAAGTTACTTGTATCAAATGGCCCTCTTGCTAAATAACTTCTGTACAAAATACCTTTTGAAAAAATCCCTCTGTTTTAAGGCACCAGAGAGTGACTAGAAGTAGGTAGAAAGTGGAGAGTAGATGCTTAGATGCTTTTTGAGAAAAAAGGAACAAGACTGTTGAAACCACATTTATCTGACTTGACAAATGTCACAAGTCTGTGCAGTATACAATTTAAGCAGCCATCAACCCTCTTTTTTAATGAGGTAGAAGATGTAAATCAGAACTGTCAGAACAGCTAAAAACTGAGACGGATGCTAGAAAGGAAGGAAGAAGACACAAAGAGGGGAGCCCCAGGCCTGTATACAAACTTCCCATAAATTCATACATGGTAGATTCCAAGGAACTGAGGGCAAAAACACCAGATATTTTAACGAACTAAGCAATAAGCTCAGCAGTACTGAGGATACAGTTCAGAGTTCAAGTCCTGCTAAGTTAGCAGAACTTGATAAACACCTCGAGTTTGCTGCTGAAAACGTAGACTAGCCACACGTAAGGAATATGGATCACATCCCAGGACTAAGATTTTTGTAGTAGGACCACTCCCAAGCTGAAATAGATGCGTTCTAATAAACCCTAAAACAAGCCTAACACAAGGTCAAGATGACTCTCTACTAATTCAATTTCCTGCACTAGGAAAGCTCATTATTTTGGGGGAGAAAGTTACTGCTATACGGAATCCAGAGATTATATCTAGTAAACAATTTTTAAAATGGACAGGTGAAAAAAAAATTACCCATAGGAGAAAAAAATGATCTATAGCAAGAAACTCAGAAGTTGACCCAAATGTTAGAGTTAATATACAGGAACTTTAACATTGTTAACTATGTTACAGAATCTAGAGGGAAAAAAAATGTAGTGGTGAGTAAATAAATCAGGGATTGCAGGAAAAAAAAAAACATGAAAATCATTGAAAAATCAAATAGAAATTCTAAAACTGAAAATTACAGTATCTGAAGTTTACACATTCATTGGAGGGAACTATCAGAAGATTAGACACAACAGAAGAAAGGACCAGTGAGTGATATTGTAGACAAAGCAATATAAATTGTCAAGACTAAAGCTCAGAACGATTGGCATGGGGGTGCCTTGGGGGGCGGTGGGAATGAACAGAACCCCCAGGACCCAGGGGGCTCTGTCAAGCAGCCTAGCAGTCTGTGTACAACTGGAGACCCAGAGGAAGTAGGGACAGAAAATTTTGAAGAATTGCTAGTTAAGTTTTATTCTATATTTAATTAAAAACAAAAGCTCATGAGTCTGGAAAGCTCAGTCAGCCCCATGCAGGGTATTTATACAACACTACACTGAATAATTGCAGAATATGCCATTTTGTTATATGTGGAAAGAAAGGTAGAGCATATGCTGGACAATAAATAGCAGTTTGTGGGCTGAAGCTATCGCAGTGCTTATGGTATAAAAGAAGAAAAATTTGAGGTCAACTAACTGCATCTCTAGCTGGTATTGCCAGAAAGGATACCAAATGAAACCCAAGGTAAATAGAAGAAATCATCCAAAGATGAGTATAAATCAGTGAATATAAAACAGACAATAGGAAGCGCCAATGACATAGAAAGATGTTTATTTGAAAAGATTAGTGAAATAAATAAAATGCTACAGGACAATTTAAGGGATTGAAAAAAGGGGGAAAACCCCACAAGTTATTAATAATCAGGAACAAAAGAAGGGACATCACTACAGATACTATAAACATTAAAAGGATAATTCGGGAACCTGATGCATAGTTTTATGCTAATAAATTTGACAACTGAGTGACTTTGAAAACAGCAATTCTTAAAAAAAGGAGACAGGGAAAATTTAGATCATTTAATATCTAATGAAGGCAATTAATTTTATAATTAAAAATCTTTCCACAATGGCATGTCCAGGCCCAGATGGCATCACTGGTGGATTCTGTCAAACACTGGGGAAGGAAGCAGCACCATTCTTAGGCAGTCTTTCCAGAAAGCAAGGGGAATACCTTCCCCTTGTACCTTATGAAGCTTGTATAGCCCTAATAGCAAACACCAAAAGGACATTTCAGAAAAAAGAAGATAACGAATCTACATGCCTCATGAGCCTGAATGCCGAGCCCCCAGGAATTTCAGACTCTCTTAAAGAATAATTTAATCAGTTAACTGTTAAAAGAACTTAATACACTACTTGTCTTTCATTTGCATCACATAAGAATGTAGCTATTGATGACATTGCCCAGTTTGTAATCAGAAAGGCTGCTCAAACTGTTCTGTGAGGATAGCCAGTTTGTAGTTTATGGCCCTGTTGTCTCCCTTAATAATGTTATTATGGGCAGTTTATTCTTTTTGTTAGCTTTTTTGTTATTCATTAAAAATGAATTTTGACACTTTTTTTCATGGTGATTATGGAAAATTTTCCAACTCTTTAAAAATTTAAATCGACGTATTTTATTTTTTAAATATACAGAAAAGTTTAAAGAAGACTATTACAATGCCCTTATACCATATATCTTGCCACATTTGTTTTATCCACATCTATATATGCATTTGCATATACACATCATATATAAACTGTTTTCTAAACCATTTCTGTTATATAAGTTATGGTAGTTAATCCCTAATACTTTTCATGTCTCCTGAGAACATGAATATTCTCATATAGAAATAAAATACCATTTTTACACTCAGATACAAGAACATCCTTCAATTTATAGCTCATAGTTAAGTTCTCCTATTTAGTCGATAATGTCCTACATAGCTTTGGTGTTTTTTTTTTTTTTTTTTTTTTAATACCCAAAACAATGACCATTTGTTGAGTTTATTTAGGTGTCTTTAAGCTAAAATCTTTTTGACACCTTTTCCCCCAGGATAAAGAGGTTTTTTTAGAACTCTAGAACAGCTGGTTTGCAGAAAGTCCTGCAGTTTGTATTTTTCTGTTTATTGCTTCAGTATTAGATCTGCTTAACAATATTTTCAAGAATACCTCGTAAGTGAAGAAATAAAATTCTTAGTAAAATTTTTGCAAAAAGAGCACTTTTGGCCAACAGCGATCTTTGGAGCAAATAGACCAAACAACAGAAGCAGCACACTGTAAGTTCACAGTATTACCCTGCAAATATCAATTCTGCATTATGTTTTGGTTGCCAGTCTTTACTTAGGTAGTCTTATTTTTAGCAAATGAGCTAAGCTGTAGTATTTTCTCAAGGTTTCAAAGCTATTTTAAAATTCCTAATCTCTTAATGTGTATGCCTGTGATGAAAAATCTGCTTCCTAGAATTAGAGCATTATAATTATTTTTTTATATTTCCTAGGATATTTTTGAGAAAACTAGTTTTGGTCAGGATTCGGACTTTTACTGAGAAAAAAGATGCAAGGTATCCAATCATTTCTGAGAAGTGTGCTTCTCATAAGTGAAAACAGAAATAGTCAATTCAGAAGTTTTCAGCATGCAACCCCAAGGAGGAAGTGATAATAATACATTATCTTGTCTTCTAAATCATTATTTGTGTTCTGTTTTCACTGACCTCATGGTTTGCGTAGTAACTTTAGGTAAACTGAAGTCATTGCTTTCCAAACGTGGACATTCCCACAAACTAAGTAATTTCACTTATATTCTTAATTTAAAGAATACTGAAAACAAGAATTTATTCTGCTTAGTACACACATGATGAAGTCGCAGAATAGTTATATTTTAATTTATCCCACCATGTTGAGATGTCTTTTGTCTGTCAGCTTTCCTGGACATGTTATCCCAAACAAGAGCAGACAGCCAAGTTTTGAAAGATGTGCAGAATCTTTGTTTTGCTTCTAGAGTCATGTCTCAGAAGTTATATTCCATTGAGTTCATTGTGCACATCAAGTTTGGAACGGCCTTAAAATGATACAGGAATGCTACTGAGCAGTCATTGAGTTGATGTCGCTTGTAGGTCCTTCTGAACTTCTTTGAAGCCGCTCCCAGAACTCAGAGATGATCCTAACATTCAACATCTTGTTTTGAGCATTTCATATGCCAGGGATTTTCTGGCCTGATGTGTGCAGCTCAGCTCCTAATCACGATGGAGCGCTGATGGAAACCGAGCCCCAGATTTTGAGCCAGGACCTAGCCAACTTCCCTACTGAAAAAACACTCAGCTTCCCTGTTGTCTACATTTTAACTTTATTGAGATATGCTTTCTGTGCAGATTATGCAGTTTGATAGGTTATGACCTACTTTATATATATCACCACACTCAAGATACAAATATTTCTATCATTGCAAAAGGTTTCCTTTGTCCCCTTTCTAATCCCCTTTACTCCCAGCCATCAGTGATGTCTTCCCCCCTCACTGCTGATTTGATTTGTCTTTCTAGGGTTTCATACGAGTGGAATCACAGTATATGCTCTTTTTGTGCTGGGCTTCATTATCTCAGCATAATATGTTTTAGATTGATCTGTGTAATTGCATATCTGTTCCTTGTTATTGCGGAGTAGTGTTCTGTTGTCTGAATGTACCATAATGTCGTGATGTTAATAAGATGATAGACTTAATTTTTGCCTTTTTGTTATTATGAAAAAGCTGCTGTGAACATTTTCTGCCAGTCTCTATGAGAGTGTATGTTTTTGTTTCTCCTGCAGTTCTCATTTCTCTTGGAGTGACATAGTCAAGCAATAGGATGTTAACTGTCAAACTGCTTTCCAAAATGGTTGTACCATTAAAAATTCTCACCAGCCGTTTATGAGTATTCCAGTTACTCCACATCCTTGCCAGCATTATCACTCTTTTAATTTTAGCTAGTCTAGTGAATGCGTGGTGGGATTTCACTGCACTGTTAATTTGCATCTTGCTGACTAATGAGTGAGCATCTTTTCGTGGGCTTACTGACTTTTCATACAGTTCCCTCTGTGCAGTGTCCATAAGCTCTTTCGTGCATTTCTTGTTGAAATATTTGTTTTCTTATTATAGAGTGTTCTTAACAAATTTTGTCCACCAGCACTGTGCCAGATATATATGTATTGTGATTTTTCTTCCCACTGTGATTTGCTCCTTGGGTTTTTTTGATTTTGATGAAGTTCAATTTATTGTCTGTTTTTCTTTTTTGCTTCTTGCTTTTTGTATCTTAAGAAATCTTTGCCTAGTTCAAGATCACTATTCTTTTCTCCTGCGTTTTCTCTAAAAGTATATTTTAGCTTTTACGTTTAGATCTGTGATCCATTTCGAATTCATTTTGTTTATGGTGTGAAATAAGAGTTGAAGTTTATTCCCTGTAAGGTAAAAGGTTGTTTCACAGCTAGTTTTTTTTAAAAGACTATCCTTTTTTCCTTTGAATTATCTTGATCCTTTACTAGAAAATTAATAGACTGATATATGTGCATTTGTTTCTGAGGTCTTTGTATTTTTCCCATTGATCTATGAGTCTATCCTATATCAGTATCACTATTTTGTTTACTGTACCTTTAATTTTTTAAATTTTATTGACATTATAATGCAAATAACATATAGGTTTAAGGTGTGCATCTTTACAAATCAATGTATAAACCATAGACCATATCAGTTTCCCCACCGGCAGTCCAGCTACATCCCACAGCAGGTATTAGAACCTCCCCCGCTACCCGCCCATCGTCCTCCCCTCCCCTCTGACAGCCAGAGGGTCCTCTGATCATTGTAACTTTTAGTAAGCCTTGCTGTCAAGTACTATCAGTCCTCCAGACCTGATGCTTTAAAAATCTTGCTTCCACTAGTTTTGTGCAGTTTGTTGATCACTTATAAAAAAGAAAACTATTTATTGGAATTGCATAAAATGTATAGATTTATCTGAGATCTAACATTTTAAGAGATCGAGATTTTTCTATACTTACTCTGATTTTCTGTCTGCTTGCTTTTGTGGATTATTGAGAGAAGTGATGGAAATTTGCTATTATTGTATGTTTAGTCACTGTTGTTTGGACTTCAATATACATATGATCTATACATACACATATATTTTTTAAAAGAAAGGTTTACATATATGCATAGAATTATTTCCATTGTACTTTGTGCATTAAAATACCACTAAGATCACATCTTCTTTAATTTATCACTGGGCACTTAGGTTTACACCTTTTGCCTGTAGTAAATAATGCTGCAATGAACATGGCAGTACATATATCCCTTCATATTACTGTTTTTGTAATACTTGGGCAATTACTAAGAAGTAGGATACTTGGATTGTATGGAATCTCTATTTTTCATTGTTTGAGGAATCTCTGTGCCATTTTCCATAATGGTTTCACGAGCAGTGTGTAAGAGTTGCATTTTCTCCAACATGTGTTGTTCTTCTCTTTTGGATAATAGCCATTCTCACAGTGTGAGGTGATATCTCATTGTTGTGTGATTTGCATTTCTCTTTCATTAGGGGAGGATGAACATCTTTTCACGTGCCTATTTTCCATCTATATGTATTTATTTTTGAGACATGACTATTCATATCTACTGCCATTTTTTTAATCAGGTTATTTTGTTGTTGAGTTTTATGAGTTCTTTATGTATTTTGGATATTAATTCCTTGCGAGGTACATCATCTGTTCTGTGGAAGCGTTTTTGATAATAGTTTTCTTTATGATGCAGCAACCTCTTAGTTTGATGTAGTCATGTTTTTAAAGTTTTATTGATTTCTCCTCCTGCTGTTGGAGTCAAGTACCCAAAGACATTTCTAAGGAGAATCTTGAGTATTTTTCCTGTGTTTTCTTCTATATATTTTATGGTTTTGTGTCTTACAAACAAGTCTTAATCCACTTTGAATTAATTTTTATATATGGTGTTAATGAGCTAGTTTCATTCTTGTGCAAGGTTTTCCAGCACCATTTACTGAAGACAATTTTCTTTCTCATTTTTTGTATGTTCTTGACTCTCTTGTTATACATTAATTGTTCATATAATTGTGGGTTTATTGCTGGGTTCTCAGTCCTAGTCCTGTTGATCTGTTTTATTTTAATCCAATATATACTGTTTTAATCACTGTTGTTTTTTAGTATAGCTTGAATCATGGTGTATGATATCTCCACTTTTGTTGTTATTTGATCATTTTTGCTCTTCTGCATTTCTTTAGTATTTCAAAATAAATTTTATGATTTGGGAGAGTTCTGTTTCTATGAAGAATAATATTAGGACTTGTTGGGGATTGAATCTCTATATTGCTTTAGATATTATAGCCATTTTAGCAATGTTAATTTTTTCAGTCCATAAGTACAGAACATCTTTCCATTTCTTTTTGTCTTCTAGTTTCAATACTGTCATAGTTTTCAGTGTTCGTGTCTTCCACCTCTTTGGTTAAATTTATTTCAAGGTATTTCTTTCTTTGTAATACAGGTGTAAGTGGAATTGTATTCCCGATTTCTCTTTCTGGTAGTCCATTATTTGCATATAGAAATGCAACAAGTTATTGTATATTATTTTTGTAGCCTGCCACTTTATTACTTCAAATAGCTTTTTAATGGTATTTAATAGTGAAGATTGTGGACATCCTTGTCTTATTCCTGATCTACAGGAAAAAAACTTTCAGTTTCATCCACAGAATGGGATCTTGACTGGGGTTTATCATATATGTTCAAGAACATTCTGTTTATACCCTTTTTTTAGAGTCTTTTAACATAAAAGTGTGCAAAACCTTTTGAGACGATCCGTATGATTTTTCTCCCTTTTTTTTTTTTTTTTTTACTAGTGTGGTATATCACACTTACTGCTTTATGTATGTTGAACCATCCTTGCATTCTTAGAGTGAATCCCACTTTATCAGGGTGTGTGATTCTTTTAATGAATTATTTAATCTGGTTTGTTGGTATTTGCTGAATTTTGCATTAGTAGTCATAAGAGATCAGTCTGTAATTTTCTTTTTTGATGATGTCCTTTCTAGTTTTAAAATCAGGATAATATTGGTGTTATAAAGTATTTGGAAGTTTGCCTCTTTTTGAAAAAATTGAGGGTTAATATTCTGCTTTGGAATTTGGTAGAATTCACTAGTGAAATCATCTGGTCCTGGGCTTTTTGGTTTTTTTTTGGGGGGTGTGGATTTTTTATTAACTGTTTAAATTTCTGGATTCATGATCAGTCTGTTTAGGTTTTCTGTTTCTTCCTGATTGAGTCTTGGAGTGTCACATCTTTCTCAGAATTTGTCCCCTTCTTCTGGGTCATCCAGTATGTTGCCATGAAAGTGTTCATGGTACACTCTTACCCTTTGATCTTTGTAGTTTCTGTTGCGACTTTGCTTTTATTTGTGGTTTTATTTATTTCTGTTTCTATTTTCCTTTGTAAGTCTGACCAAAGGTTTGTCCTTTTGCTTTGCTTTTCAAAGAACTAGCTCGTAGTTTCATTGAGTTTTTAATCTTTATTGGATCTTTATTTCAGTTCTAATTTGTATTTCAGTTCAAATTTTTATTTCCTTTTTTCTCCTGAATTTTGGATTCATTTGTCTAGTTTTTTTAGATTTAGGCTTTGGTTTTATATTTGTGATTCTCTTTTATCCTGAGGTAAGCCTGTTTTGCTATAAATTTGTCTTGGTACAACTTTTTCTCCATCCAATAGCTTCTGATAAGTTGTAGCCTCATTTTCATTTGATACGAGTTTTTTTTTTCACTTTTGATTTCCTTATTGACCCAAGAGTTGTTCAATAACATGATTTATTTTCTACTCTTTTCAGTTTTCTCCTCTTTTCTCTTTTGATTGATTTCTGGCTTCAGGCTATTATGATCCAAAAAATAGATATGGTTTCAGTCTTCATAAATTTATTGAGGCTTGTATTGAGTCCCAACAATATGGTCTATCCTGGAGAATATTCCATGAGCATTTAAAAAGAATGTGTTCTCCATTGTTTTGGGATGAAATGCTCAACATACCTATTAAGTCTATCTCATCAGATGTCATTTAAGACCATTGTTTCCTTGTTTATTTTCTGTCTGAATAATTTTTCTGTTATTATGAATGGGATATTCAAGTCTCCTACTAAGTCTCCTCTTAGATATTTGCTTGATATATTTGAGTGCTCTTATGTTGGGTGCATATATGTTACAAAGTGTTCTGTCTGCCTGTTGTATTGAGCCAGTGACTTTCTTTGTCTTTTGTTACCCTCTTTGGCTGGACGTCTGTTTCATTTGATATGATTATAGTTATTTTTGCCTTTTCTCCATTAACTTGGAATTCTATTTTTTATCCCTTCTCTTTAACTCTATGTTTGTCTTAATATCTTAAGTTAGTCTCTTATAGGCAGCATATAGTTGGGTCTTGTTTTTTAATCCATCATGCCACTTTGTGTCATTTAATTGGTGAATTTGATCCCTTTTCATTAAAGGTTATTATCGGTAAATGAAGGCTTGCTGCTGCCATCGTCTCTTTTATTTTCTGGTCCTGTCTATTTATTATTTGTTCAACATTTTGTGAACTTTCTTTTTTTCCTAATTTATATAAAATAGCTCCTTTCAACATTTCTTGAAAGTTGCAGCACACTCCTTCAGCTTTCATTCATCTGGGAAAGCCATTATTTCTACTTCATACATGAAAAGGGCTTTTAAGATAGAGTATGGCTGCTTAAGATTTTTATCTTTTAGTGTTTTGAATACGTCTTTCTACTCTTTCCTGGCCATTACAGTTTTTGCTAAGAAGTCTGATAATAGCTTGATAGTAGTACCTTTATAAGTTACCCGCTTTTTCACTCTCAAAATACCTTTAATATTCTTTCTCTGTCTTGTACTCTTGATAATTTTATTAGTAAGTATCTTGGTGCAGGTCTCTGGATATTTAGATAACTAAGTTTTCTGTTAGCATTATTGACTTGTATATTTTTTCCCTTCCCCAGGTTTGAGAAGTTCTCAGATATTATTTCTTTAAATATTTTCTCTGCTCCCTTCTGTCTCTTTCACCTTCTTTGATGTTCATAATTCTTATGTTGCTTTTTCCAGTGGAGTCAGATAGTTTTCTTTTCTTTTTTTAAAGGAAATATGTAGGCAGGATTGAAGATAATCAGGCAGGCAGTCAGGAAGAGAGGGGAGGAAGAATGAAGAAGCATTTTATTTAGTTGTACATTTTTCCCCCACATCCCAACCCCAGATCTCAAACCCTGGTCCTTAGGCTGTATGTGAACTGTGCTAGCTAGAGGCAATGAACTTAACCACTGAGTCACCAGAATTCACCAAGATAATGTTTGTAGATCCCCCCACCAAATTTTTAAAAATAACTTTCCTCTCTCTGTCTGTTTCTCTCTGTGCATCTCTCTCTTTCTCTCTCTCTCTCTCTCTCTCTCTCTCTCTCTCTCTCTCTCTCTCACACACACACACACACATACACACACGCATATATATACACACCTGCATCATAGCTAGACTTCAATCTTCAAGTTCATTGATTCTTTCCTCCCTTAGGTCTATTCTTTCTCTATAGCTTTCTATAGCTGTATTTAACTCACTGAGTTCTTCACATTCTGAATCACTATTAGTTTCCTATTCTTTCATCTGAATTCTCCTGGTCCTCTCTTGCTTTTGTGGGCTTTCTTGTATCTCTTTTGAGTTTCCGTATAACTATTTTTTAATTCCTTATCCAATTGGCAAATCTTCCACGTCTTTAGTTAGGTTTTTGAAAAGTTGTCTTTCTTGCCTTAGTATATCATAACTCTCTTGAAGTCTCAACTTTCCTGGTGTTATATTTTTCTGTCTGTCCATTTGGCTGGTTTAGCACCTTTTAAATTATTTGTGTTTTACACTTAGAACTGAGCTGCTTATCTTTTTCCCCGCAGGTGGAGCTCTGTCTTTATTTTCTGTTGCTATAGGAGCAGCTGCAGTGTCTGTGGTGTCAACGGGCAAGGAGGAAGTAAACCACTGTCAATATGGGAGACCTGGTTGGCGTATATGGCCCTGATATTAATCATCCTCTTTGGGGCTACACATCTGAGACTTGTCAATCCATCTGCTTTCGCTGTACTTCACGGCTCCAGTGCAGACTCCATGCAGTGGTGGGAGTTTATTCAGGAGTCTTCTCTCTTGCCTCAGTTGCCGGGCCCTGGACTTGGTGGAGCACATCGGCACCTCCAGTTTGGGCTTCACCTGGGCCAAGAGCAGCTGCCTTTGCACCATCTCTTATCTCCCCTCCCCAGAGTCTGTGGTTGGGTGGTAGCCCTGCCAGCTGCACACCCCCAAGAACGCCACCTTTGTGCATTATTCTCCCCCCACCTTTAATGCCTGATCTCCTCAGGGTCCTTTCTAATGCCGTTTGTATTTGTCTCTGAGATGCAGGGGGTGCACTCACTGCCATGCTGTGGGGTTCTCTCAGTGGTGCCCTGTTCCTGAATAATTGTTGTTTTTCCTTTTGTGAGCAAAATAAGGAACATCTTCTTTTACCATCTAGGTGATGTCACCAAGGAGCTACCTTCATATATTTAAATTGCATCAATTCTTGTTTATTTTAGGCAAGGAGGTAAATATAGTTCCAGTTACTCCATATTGGCAGAAGTCCTGGGTGGTTCTTGTTTTTGGTGTTTTGTTTTGTTTTGTTTTTTGACTTTTAAACTACCTGCTTCTTAGTATTTAAAATGCTTTCTTGTTGATAGCATCCTATTTCACAATTGCTGCATTATAGTTTAAATGTTTGGATTAGATTTCAACAAATTTTTTCTGTAAAAATCCATGTGGTAAACTTTATAGGACTTGCAAATCTTAAAGTCCATGTCACACTGCTTTGCTATGTTATTGTAGTGCAGAAACAATCAATGCATAATAATGATGTGTAACTAGTCCAATAAAACCGTCTGTATGATACTGAAATTTGAATTGCATTAACTTTCATATGTCGTGAAATATTCTTAATTTTTTTCAACTTTAAAAATGCAATTCTTAGCTCACAGAACATAAAGCAGTAAGTGAAGGCTAATCTGGTCTGTGGTCTATCGTTTGCTGATCTCGAGACCATTTCTCTTTAATAAAAATAGCAATATGGCTGTCATCTTGCTATTTGTTTCCTATTTATTCCATCTGGCTTTGTTCTCTTCACTTTTTCTGTTACTTTTGGATTAATTGAAAATTTGTTATTATTTCACTTTATCTTCGCTGTAAACTTATTAGCATGTCTTTTCCTCTACTAGCAGTTTCTCTCTGTTTTATTTTATACATCTTCAGCTTATTATCTTCAAATGATATAGAATCATTTCACATATCATGCAGGGACTATAAAACAAACTTTTTAGTCATTCCATCTTTTATGCTCCTCTTAGAGATTTTACTTCTACATTTATGAAAGTGATTTTACTTCTACATTTATAAAACTTGCAATGCATTATTATTTTTGCCTGACTATTATTATATAAAGAAATTGAAGAATGAAGAGAAAATTGCTGAAATAGTCTTTATTTTGCCCTTATTTTGAAAGATATTTTCACTGGGTGCAGAATTCCAATTTGACCCGTTTTTTCTCTGACTGTTTAAGAATGTATTTCATTGTCGTCTGGTTTTTGTTGCTTCTAACAGTAAGTCTAAGTGTTCTGGAACTGTGACTTGGAAGTTCAGGAGTGCCTCAGACTGTGACCCCGTGTCTGGCTTCTCAACTTGGGGTGATGACTGTGCTGCACTTAGTTCTCCCTTGTTCTCCCGTCGAAATGTTCGTCTGTTCGTTTCCTGTCTGCTGGGATCCCCGTCCTTCTCTCCCTATTTCCAGTGTCTCAGGTGGTTGCTTCTTACATCTAATCCAACTTACTTGTTACTTAATGAAGGAAAGTAAATCTGAAGGCTGTTCATTGTATCATGGTTGGGAGAGCAAATTCATTTTAATTTCTTTCAGAAAATTTAAAAGAAAACTATTGAAATCACAAGAAACTATATCCCTGCTTTAAATACTGGAGATAAAAAACATGACCTATACAGATTCCATTTCTGTTGTCAAGAAGCTTCTATTCCAGTGGAACCATTTAACAACTAAACAAAGAAGTAATTTAAGATAATAGATAAATGTGAAGACTGTGATGCAGGACTGTGTGATAGAGTGATGGCGGAGGAATTACTTTCAAATGGGAGACATGAAAGGCTTTGCCGAGGTAGTAATATCTACTTTGAGACTTGATTAATATACAACAGGAATTGCCAGACTATGATCTAAGGGCCAGTGGTCTAAGTAGCCTGTCATGTAAATAGTTACATTGGAAAACAGCTGCACCCTCTTCCTTATGTATTGATTTTTAGGAAATTCAAAGCAAACTGCTGCTTTAGGCAGCTGTGACAAAAGTTAAGAAGTTTACCGTCACCTAAAATATTTACTGTCTGCCTTTTAAGAAGAGGTTTGTTAACCCCTGACATAAAAGAACCACATCATTTGTTCATTTGGCTTGATCTAAGACAGTATTTATAAAGCTGATATATACTTTTCTGTCATTATCTTAATGAGCTTTCAGCAGCATTCAGAATAATGGACCACTTCTTGAAAGTTTCTTTTTCTTAGCTTCTCTGACACTGTGCTCTCGTCTTCGTCGTCATCTTTTTTTTTTTTTTAATCTCTTGACAATTTCTTTTCAGCTTCTATATATTAATTTTCCTAAATCTGATCTCAAAATTGGAGTTTTTAGAGCTGAGCTTACTTCTTCACGTCTGTCTTCTCCAGTTTCTGCCTAGTCTCCTGCACTCCTGTCTTCAGTTTCATCTGTTTGTTGATGGCTCCAAATATATATCTGAAGCTACACCTGTCATCTGAACTTTAGGCTTATGTTCTCTACTGTCTACTTGACATCCATCTGTCATCTTAAATCCAAAGGCTATAAGCAGAATTAATGACATCTCCTGTAAAAACTGCTTTACCTTTAGATTTCTCGGTTTCAGTAAATGACATTTGATGCTCTTGTCGATAACCTGGAATTCATTGTAGTAGCCACTAAGACCTTTCCGTTCTCCTTCCTGAGTATTTGATTTTGTATAATTTGATTTGCTACTATGTTCTAAGTCCAGGCCACCTCTCTGTGACCTCTTGGTAGCTTCCTACTGGTCTATCCCTACCCATTTTTGCATCCTTCAAAGTCATTTATCAGACATGGTGGCTAAAGTGATTGTTTTAAAATAAAAATCAGTGGATTCCCCCTTTTTAAGATAAAGACCACATACTTTTCCGTGTTTTCTAGAATGTACTGGAAAAACTGTCTCTGTCTCCTCTCTAGCCTTATCCCTATCATTTTTCTTTTCTTCCCTTCTTTCTCTAGGTACTCTGACATTTTTTTAGTTACTGAATTCTCCAAATATTTTACCAAGACCTTTACGTGCAGTGTTTCATCTGTCTGGAGTGATGTTTCTTCTTTGCCTAGCAAATACTTACACTGTTTATGCTAAGCAGTCTTCTGTCAACCTTCCTTCCCATCTTAGATCTCCATTTATATGATACCTTATTCTTTATCTTCATTCTTCAAAGCATTTATCATGCTGTGATTAATCACAATTATAATTAGTGCACTTTTTTGTTAGTCTTCCTCAGAACTGTAAGCTAAATAGTTGTGGAAGGAGTTGTGTCTGTCTTGTTCATCATTGTTTCCTCATTGCCAAGCTTATTTTCTGACAGTAAATATTTGGGGAAATGGTATAATAAATGAGTATACATATTTTATCACAACCCCCCTCCCCCCATAATTTATCATCTCTCTTTGGGAGTCTTTAAATTCCTTGGAAAAAATTTAATAAAGAATGATGATAGCTGTCATTTATCTGGCAATTTGTTTGCTACTTGCTATGTTCCATGCCCAGTTAGAGTTTAACCCTCCCAACAACCCTGCAATATGCTTCGCCTTATCTCTACTTTCATGTGGGGAAACTGAGGTTTAGAGAGGTGGTTTTACTCGCCCAGTAAGTCACAGAGCCATGATTCAAACACAGTTCTCCAGAGACTGACGCCTGCTCCTGCACTGCTGCCTGCTAGCCAGATTGTTACTGGGAAGACCGCAGATTCCAGCTTTACCACAGTGGACATCTTCACTTTTCCCCTCGTGCTCTCCACTTAGCTGCAGAGCTTAAAGTTAGTACACATACCTGCTACGTCATATACCCATTAAGAGTTCGTATTTACATAACGATTGTAGAAATGCATATGCTCCTTAGATTTTAAAAAATCTATAAAAATTGAGGCGATACTACAATTTGGTAATTTAGCTGTATCTCGGAAGACATGTTCTAGAGACTGATGTGAAAATTACACCCAGGTTACAAAGGGACTTACTCTTTTTGACAGTCTTTATTTTCTGAGTGTCATTAATAGTTCTGATCATAAATTGAGAAATTGCTCATCAATTAAAATTGAATAGTGAACTGTTTCACATTTTCTCTACCTTGGAGCTTGTACAGCTGCGTTGAACTTTAGGAGTCCATTTATTAAATGAGTGCCTCATAGAAGGTGAGGAAGAGATTTTTATTTCATAAACATTTGTCAGCAGTTCATTAGTTGGCCTATTAGACTTTTATAGTAGCTGTTGAACTCTTGCAACCAGTCATATTCTGAGTACTTTATTAAAATATCATTGCTTCCTTGTCCTCTCCTGCCTCACAGAAGGTGAGACACTGCTTTGAGAAGATGTAGCTTAGTGTCATTCTGTTATTGCTGCGTGATTTAGAAATCTTAAAGAGTCCGTTACTTCCATGATTAATTTAGTATCACGAAGTACTTAGTTTTGTCTTTTAGCCTTGGCTACCTCATTTTATCACTAGGGGCTTTTTCTTTGACATGAAACTCATGAAGTATATAAATGGATTTATCCATGGGATTTTGGTAAAGCAAAATACCTTGCCCTTCCTACTTAGGAGCTTTTGTTAGAGTACTAGTTTAACTCTTCTCTGGAATTTTCTATTATAACATCTCCTCCAAAAGAACTCACTTAAATATATGAGAAGTCCATGAAGAATTTGAATGAATCCCAGTAGCAACATATTATAATTAATATTAGCAATATTACTGTCATCTAGCCTTGCTTCATAATTTTTTTCAGACTTAGATTTACATGTTAGACTTTGTAGCCTTGCATGATTTTCATTACAGTGATGAATTTTATTTACCTCTTGAACTATATGTAAGAGCATTATTATTAGATGCAATAGCTCCTGGTTATTATCTAGAATGGGAGGTGAGAACTAGAATTGAGGAAGAGATTTTTATTTCATATACATTTGTCAGCAATTCATTAGCTGGCCTATTAGACTTTTATAGTAGCTATTGAACTTTTGCGACCAGTCTTATTCTGAGTACTTTATTAAAATATCATTAACCTCTTTATCCTCTCATATAAAATGAAATTTTTTGCTTATTGATTTTTTAAATAAAAATTATTCTTGCCCATAACATATAGAACATTGAAATTCAAGACTCATTTAGAAAGGAGAAGAGTTAAACGAATACTAGATATGTAAGTAAAAGCAAAAAATATTTAAATACTTTGTTAGACAAATTAGTTGTGTTTAGAATGCAAAACAGACATTGTAAAATCTTAGTGTCTACTAGTTCTCTAAAATAAAATTGTGCATATGTATAATAATACCATGATGTTTTGAATAAGTTCCAAAATTAAAAGAAAGAAATCATCACTTTTGGGGAAGAAACCCAGTGTTTTTAGAGTTCCTATTTGCGAACTTTAATAAAGATAATTTATCCCAATGGAAAACCTGATTAGAGAAATATTAGCTGCATTAAATACTGGCCTTTGGAAAACCAGATAATTTTAACTCTAGAAAGATATATTCTTTTAAATCATATTTAGAGTAGCAGAAATAACTGAAAATAACTTAATCATTTGGATTGTTGACAACTTCTGTATCCAAACTTAAGCATTTTCAGAAATATTATATGACTAATTACTTTGCCCATGAAAGCAAACTTGATTAATGATCTTCTCAAAAAATCAAATTCTGAAGGGCCATGATAATGATCAGTTACAATTAGCATCTTTATTATTGTAATCTCCATTTCAGAATGATTTTAGACTTTTGATACTTCTGTCTCTTCCCAGTTTTGCAGAGACTTTCTTTGCTTGTGTATAGAAAAGAGGTAGCTAATGGCGAATATGCATACCTGACTTTTTGTCCTCTCCTGAGAAAGGAGAATTCACCCACTGCCACTGTACCTTTTTTCTTTTCTTTTTTGTCTTGCGCAGAAGCCTGCCATCTTCCTGTGAAGGGCTTGTGGCAAACCTATCCAACTCGGGTTTCTTCCTCCTTGAGAACGATCTGATCCGTCATCATCTGAACCAGGGATCTCACTCTAAGGGTCCAGGTGAGGGCAAGTCAGTCTCTATGTTAAGCCAGTTTCTTTTCTGGTCAGGTAAGTCACACTCAGGCATGATCATTCACTCAGCATCCGTCAGCCTTAGCTTTTTTCCAAGTTTTTTAGTTCCCAGAGAGAGATGAGTCTATCCATTAATTTTGGGACCCACCTAAACTATTAATGATTGATCACATCATTAAAAAATATTTCTCTTTGCTGTATATATAATCATTTTCAGGATGATTGCTCATTTTAAGTGCCAGAAATCTTAAAAGGAGTATGTAGGTATAGTGAGAAAGACATATATTGAAACAGATAGTTATTTCTAGTTTTAATTTTAGCACTGATCCTTGTCTCCATTTTATTTTACTTGTAAGCATTTAGAACAACTTAAAATCAATCTAACATGTATGATCTTATACCCTTGTAATTATAATAGTTTTTCACTGTGTTTGTAGATGTCTTCAAGCCAGAGGAATCAAGGATATTAGAGCTAACATTTGCACCCATATTCCTCATGCAGGTCTTTGTTGATTGGCCATGGATTCTTTCATTTAATGTCAGAGTGATTAAGAGTAGAAACATGAATTTCCCTGTTCTGTAGTCAACTTCCATATGTTTGTTATAAGAAGAAATTTATGGTTGCTCCTCAGGCAATTGGTCTTGGCTAAGTGAAGTTTGACTTTGCACCTTGATATGCTGTGTTAGAAGTAGGGAGGTGAATTAGATCTCTGGCTACGAGGCTGTTTTTAGGACAGCTTTTTTTCAAAAGTTTTTTTTTTTATTGAGGAAAAAATTTGACATTGGTAGTTTATCTTTTAAAATGTACTCACATGTGATAGGTAATTTGATATGTAGGTGGCCCTTTATATACCGTAGTGACAGTTTTCAGTCTTATAAAACATTTGTTCATTCGTTTCATCATGATGGCACTGAATCCATTTAATTGTGAGGGAAAGCAGAAGTTACTTTACTCCGAGATGTCTCGTCTCTGCCATTTGCCAGCACATAGATAGGAGGACTGAATTGGACTTTCACCTCATCCTATTATTGGTCAGTTCTCCTAACGACTCTTAAGCTATGAACTGAGGGTAATATACTTCAGTAAGTTTTCTACAGTAAAGAATGGTTCCTCATCACTGGGAAAAGAGATTATCTTCCTCTCTGAATTTTTGCCAGTCCTGAAGCTAAATGGTTGCATTACCCTTTACTATGGTCTTCTTGAAATACGTTGTTTTGTGTTTATTACTCAGAAATATCAGTACTCGTTTTGAGCTGGGGACTTTTTCTTTGACTAGAAAAGCAACTTTCTTAAGTATTCATTATTTGGAACCGCCTTATATTTTAATCACTGGAACTGATTTTATACCAATATAATTAAGTTAGTATGGACTTAAAGAATTTGCTGGATATAAGTCTCCTGTTTTTTTTACCCCCTTATCTGTAGTGTAACATGTATAGAAGAATAGAAAATATTTCCTGGGTAAAAAAAAATCTCCATTGATATGTCTCTTGAGGAGAGAAGGTATTTATTTAAATTTGCTTTAGATTCTGATAGAAAGTTATTTCCCACTAGAGCAAAGCTATTGAAAGAATGATTAGTTTTATATTTGTACATTGCATAATTATGTGAAGATTACCTAATCCAATCATACAAATAAAGTAACTTAAATGTTGAGAAATCTGAATTCACTTAGCCAATAATGTTATACATGCTAAAATGTGTATTAAATATTAGAACTGCATTGTAATGAATTTCGTAGATGTGTTCAAAGACTTAGGAAGTAGCCCAGATTTACCTTGCTACTCTTATCCTGGACTAATCAGGTATATTGTTATTTTGAAGAAATTGGCAAAATGTGAATGTAACTTGAGAATGGTATTTGACTGGCTTTAGAAGTACTTAAATATTAAAGAGTGTAAGTTTTAAAATAACCCTTCCTACTTTTATCCTTCTCATAGACTTTTACTTTTGTGACTAGTACTTTTTGTGTATGTGCATTCGTGACCTTTAGACATTTCCATATTTATGGCAGTGAAATAATTACAGCATCAGTTCAAATAAATGAATGAACTAAAACTTAGAGACTTTAAAAGATCAATTTTTAGCCCTTAAAACATCATAGTGGGATTTGCTTTTCATTATCTACACAGAGATTTATAGACTTTGAATATATAGTTTAGATTACCTATGATAGCATTTCCATTTTATGTCACTTCACACATCTCACAGATACCCTGGTATGTATATTAGGGACACACTAGCTATTTTTTTCCTATTTATAAGAAAAACACAATTAGAAAGGCAAAAGTAAATCATTGATAAATCCTAAAACTAAGTATGTGAGTTTTGGACTCCTCAGGTAGTGAGAGGACTGGTCTGCCCCTTCTGCTGCAGAGGAGAACTACTGCCTCACCATGAGCTTGGACTTGTCTTTAAGAAAAGCATGTTGGATCTGGAACAAAGCATAGCTTAGAACTAGGCATTGTAAAACAGGGGTCTCTCATTCTCCCTTCCCAGTTGGGATTTGACTACACAACTCTAAAAAGCACGTATGCATTCAAATCATGTTTAGTGTTTCTTGGTGTCCATGTTCTGTAGGGCAGAACAAACACCCCAAAATGAAACAAAACAAAAAAACAATGAATGTCATTCTTCTAAGGAACTCTTCTAATGCAGTCAAGATGCCAGAAAGAATTCTTTCCTCTCCCTGGCTTTTCTTGTCACTAATGTACAGACATGTGTATTGTACTTTTCCTCCCAGCATACCTTCAAGTCATTGGTTAGATTGCCTGATAGCCACGAATGGCCCAAGTTAATGACCATAGAATATTTCAGAAAGGTGGTGCCTGCTTCATAACATGTATCTGTGGTTGCTAAAATCTCATTTGGCTTGGACAACTAAATTTAGTAGACTCTAAAATTGTATATTGCTAGAATATTACACTTAAAACAAACAAACAAACTGATTTACTTTCAGTTCTGAAAATATTCAGAAGGATTTGTTATCTCTTGCAGACCTTTCTGCAAACTACTAATGGGATGAGCACAATATATCACTTTTATAATAGTGAGCTATTAAAGGCAAGCATAAAGCAGTCTGAAGCCCATAAGTGCTGCCAACAGCTCCTGCTTTAATGAATTCCCTTTTAGATGTCCATTAAATGCGCGTGGCAAATGTACTCATAATGGAAATGGCAAATCTAAATGGGTAGATATGAATAATCCATGGAGTTTAAATTCTGTTTATGATCATCTTCACATTTAGTTTTCAAGACAACGCAGTTTAGTTTTCATTACAGTTTGGAATAAAGAGGACAGGGAGTAATTGATTGCTTCAAGCAGATTAAAATCAATGGTTTTCTTTTCAAAGAACCAGTTCAATGTAGTAATTCCAACTTTAAACATTGATTTAGGGTACTCAACACAAAATGTTTTGTGCTGTGTGAACTTTTATATAGAAAGACTAATATTAATTTTATTTCCCTATATATCTAGATAGTGAAATATAGAGGTTGTTAGTAGCATGTGCATGACTTAATAGTGATCTATATTAAGTCATTTTGATATTACTGCAGTCATATAATGAATCAATGAGATTCCCGTCATCACTGTAATACTGTTTGTAACCCATTAGCACAGAGAAATTACAGCCCATCATACATCATTACTGTGATTGAGGCTTTATTACCATATTCTCAAATTGCTTGCTTGCTATAAAACTAAATAGACACAAGACAACTGTAGGTGAAGTATAGACTATGCATTATTTTGCTACAGTAATGAGGGATTATTGTACTATAATGGGGTGAAACTTATGAGGAAAATAAACTTAGCAGTAATAGAAAACTGGAGACTCTTTCTGCATTTGTTTTTATTACTTTAAAGGTCAAATATATTTGTTATCCTCAGGTTATTGTTTATATATATTATTACATGAATCATAGCCTCTTAATATTTTTTAAAGATCACCCCCCCTCTTGCATCCCCCCCAATGTATCCTTTCCAAGTCTCTAGTCTAATGCACTCTGAATGCTCAAGGATGGACTTAGAATCTATGTTTTGCCACTTGGGAGATTAAATATTTTAGTGCTGCTAATTCTGACATTTTTGTAGGTGGGTAATACCCTTTAAACTTTAAGCTGTTTTTCACTCCTCTGTATATTTTATTAATAGTGTGAATAGGTCAGTAGAAGCTGAAGAGTTTGACTCTTCAGCTGAAATAATAAATGTATGAATGCAACAATATTCTAAGCAATGAAGAGAGGTAAAATATGGAACAATTGCCTGGGGCCTGATTGTAAAAGACGTTTGATGTCTGAAAGAGGAAAATGGAAGAAATATATTGCTTCTTTATTAAAGAAAGAAAAATCCCAGGACACCAAAACTTGTTAGTTAAATTGCGCATATATGTTCATTCACTCTTGGTTGGGTCTCGTTTACAAATTACGGCATTGAAAGCATAATTTAGAAAAGCAAAAATGTGAGGTACACTAGCTGACGCTGAGCCAAAATCACGGCTGTGAATTCAGGGTCTGTTCATTGCAGAGTGGCTTTCCGAGCCAAAATCACGGCTGTGAATTCAGGGTCTGTTCATTTGCAGAGTGGCTTCCCGCTCCCGGCCTCTTTGTGACTTGACACCATGACAATTTAAATAACAAATACCAATATAAAATAAAACCCAGAAGCTGGCATAAAATATAGTCATGATTATAAAGCTGTTTACATATAAATTCTTAGCTAAAGCAATAACCACCTGCAAAGTTTGAGATGGTAGTATGAGTGAAAAAGCATGATTCAGAATCCTCTTTCCAGGAAAAAAATCATCGATAAAAATTAACTTTGGACATTAAGGCGATTCAGTTCTTTAAGAACCATAATGTGTACTAAGGACCTTAATCCCCTAGGAAAGATATAGTGTAGCTTTATTTTCCCTAATAGATAAATAGAACTGTTATATGTTCAAAAGAAAAAGTTAAAGACACATTTTTCCAAAAGTGGTAACTTCGTTCTCAGATTATTATATCCTCAAAAGCCACTTAGGCATAAATCCCTCCTCCTTTGTAAATCCTAATTTTTACTTATAACTCACATAATGGTCACAGGGGAATAAAACCTGAAGTTGTTAAAATAGGTCTCACCTGCAATGAGAAGTACTGCAGAAAAGGAGAGCTCAGTTTGTCTGAGGGGCATATATGCCTAAACTGTGCCTCAGCCAGCTCCAAGCAGCACCGTCTTACAATGTAAGGAAACCGTAAAACCTACTAACAGACAAACTTCCATGCTTGCCAGAGTGCGCAGCCATTTTGAAATATGTGAATATCTCTTTTACTTCCTCTTATTTCCTTCATTTCCTGGGAGCACTTTCCATGTTAAAAACAGAGAAAATAATGCCAAAGTAAACTGACAGGAATAATAGGAAGGCAAATTTTAGAGATATTGGAGAGATGCCTTTTAAATCTTTAAAATCATCTACTCTGAGACTCATATTACACTTAATCTAATTTCAAGCAGGATTTGAAGTAATTTTAAATTTGCTATCTGCTTCAAGATCTTTGGGGGATCAAAGGAGAACAAAAATGCAATAAATTATTTTTGTTGTTTTTAATAGTCTAGTTGGAGAGAGAGCAATAAGTAAAAAGTAAACAAAATAAATAAGCAATAATCGCTAAGAAGAAAAATAGAATGGGATATGGGAGAGGGAGTGCTGAGTGGGGTCTTTTAAATATAGGATAGTTATAGAAGGCCTGTCTAATGAGATGACATTTTAGCAAAAATCTGAGTAAAGTGCAGAATAAGCTAACTGGTATCTGTGATAAAAATGTCCCAGAAATGGTCAACACAAAAGATTTTGAGGCAAAAACATCTTTACTCTATTTGCATGACAGGAAGACTACTGTGGCTTAGCAAAATTAATAAGGGAGAACATCAGAAATTAAAGATAATGTGCTGTAATATGTTACCAAATAACAAAAACCCAAGAACATGCCATTGAGAGTGTGGAGAAAAGAGACACTTCCCACCACTGCCAGTGGAAATGTATATTGGTGCAGCTCCTGTGGAAAACAGTGTGGAGATTCATTGAAAACATGAGGAATCTAGCTATTTAGTTCTGGATATTTATCAAAAGAATGCAAACCACATTAATAAAGGTATATGCACCCCTCTGTCAATAGCAGCATTATTTACAATAGTCATGATATGGAAATTATATAATAGCCATCAAGGGATGAGTGGAAAAAGATGAGACTACTACTTGGCTATAAAAAAAATGGAAATATTTCCATTTACAACAACATGGATGGACCTTGATGATTTTATGCTGAGTGAAATAAGTCAAATGGAGAAAAACAAATACTGTGTGATTGCACTTTTGTGTGTGAAATATGAAGAAATAAAGCAAGGGAGCAAACAAAACAAAAACATGGTCTTAAATACAGAGAATAGTACTTACCAGGTGGTAGGGGTTGGGGGTGAGGAAAATGGGTAATCTGGATCAATTGTATGGTGATGGAAAGAAACTACACTTCAGGTGGTAATCATGAATGTATTATATGGTTATTGAATTATAATGGTGCACTCCAGGAGCTTCTCATATAATTTTTTAAAGGAAGTGTACAGGCAGGAATGAAGTTGAGTAGGCAGGCAGGCAGGCAAAGAGAGAAGGAAGAGAAAGCATTTTATTTATTTTTATTTATTTGTTCATCTCCATTGTCCCTCCAGCCCTGGGAAGCCAACCTGGCTCCTAGGGGAAATGTAGGTGGACTGTGCTCAGCTGGAGGTGGCAGACCCAACTGGTATTCCAGCAGGGCATGCCATATGTAATGTTTTATAACAGTGTTACCTCAATTAAAATTCATTTTAAAAAAATACTGGCTTGGTGATTTTTAAGATTTATAACGAATTCAATAGTATTGAAGTATTTTTTAAGTTTTTGCTGTTAGAATATTCAGAATCAAGTGACACTTCCATTAACTTTCTTAATATACTGGAAATGACCTAGTTCTTTTAAACTATTTAAATGCACTTTCAACATATTTAGTTTATCATGTTTATCTTATGTGGGGATCTAGCTTTTTTAGGGGGCTGAAGTTATAGCAGAAAGACTTGAAATTTGAGCCATGGACTTTCCTGTATCTTTTTAGAGCTTGTCACTGGGAAATGTTTGTACTTTTACTGCTGGTGTAGATAGGTTTTCAGTTTCCTTCTAGCACTCACTGAAAACATTATTTCACTTAATGACCCTCCCAAAGCAGTCCATTGCGCCATTAAAGCTTGCAAAGTCTTGCTATTGTGTTCATTTTAGTTACAGACAAATAGAAACAGACGAGCTGCAGTGTTTTGGGGAATCTTTAATTTTCTAAAAGCAGCCTTTGAATTGAAATCAGTTTTGAAAACCAGTGGCCTTCTAAACAGAAGTGAGGAACAGAGGAACCAAACATGGGAAAACAGTCATAAAAAGAAGACCTTTTGGAATAAGATGCCTGAGTTCTGAGAGACAAGACACTAAAAATGTATAAAAGTTTTGACACAGAATACAGAGCTGCTAAAGAAGGAATTCTTCCTAATTGCACCCTGCATTAGTTACCTATTGCTGTGTACCCAGTTACCCCCCAAACTTAACAGCAATCATGTTTATTTCACACAGTTCCTGGGAGACAGGAATTTGAGGGCAGCTTAGCCGAATGGCTCTGACTTCTGATCGCTCATGAGGTTCAATCAAGATACTCATCTCGGACTATAATCTCAGAAACTTGGCTGGGAGGATCAGCCTACAGAATGATGCGCTTACTTGGCTATGAGAAGGAGGCCTCATCTGTCACTTGTTGGTTGTTGACAGGAGGCCTCGCTTCTTTGCCACATGAACTTCTCCAAACATCTGTCTGATTGTCCATATAACATGGCAGCCAACTTCTTGATTCCAGAGAGAAAGCTGGAAATGACATTGTCACTTCTCTCCTATTGGTTAGAAGTGAGTCACCAAGTCCAGCCCACACTTGAGGGGAGTGGAATTAAGTTCTAACGCTTGAAAGGAGTGAAACCATCACATTTGCCCATACCAATATCACCCCCGTGGTAACCTGGTGTTCTGAAATCATCATTTTAGAACTAACCAAGAGGAAATTCTTCCTTGAGCCTTCTTAACTCTCCCTCTCCTGATTTTAGTATCAGGGTTTTTCTGGACTTTAATTTTCCCAGTCTTATGTCACTAGTGAGCAGGGAAGATATAATAGTCAAATTTAGGGAGTAAGTCTGGCTCAAGGGAGCCGTAGGCTTAAATAGGAGACTTTGCAGCTCACGTGTGGTCTGGCCTACTTTACTGTAACTCTAATAGAGATTTGGGGCCATAGCTCTAATTAAAGTGTTGGGGGAATGAGGACCTTATCCTTAAAAATACTGCTGTTAAGCTGTTGCTATTCCAAGTGAGTTAGTGCCTACCTAGAGTGGCAGACAATTTGTAATCTTCCCTCAATTTTAACATATACAAATTGCAATTAATAATCACTCTCTTAGCAAGTCTAGTAACATAGTTCTTTCCGTCTATATAATGTACTTGCTGTGATAGAGAACAGTGATTACAACTCTGGCAGCCTGTAATCACAGCGGCCTGGATAGGTAAACATATTTAAACAGAATATTCATCGTATGGTAGCAACTGCCAATTGCTTAGTGTTTGCTATGCCCTTGGCATCGTGCTAGGTACTTCTGTTATCACCTTAATCTATGTAAAAACCCAAAGCTGTAGGAAATTACAGATGAAGAAACTATACTGCCATACTTTTGCTTCTCAGCGGTGGTCCTTGTAAGTCTTTAGTATTGAAAATCACTGTGTAAACTTCTGGAGCCTAATGTATGGTTAATGCTCATCAGTATGGTCTTTGTGAAATGCCTAGATACTTGCATTGGCCGCTCATCAAGTCTTGTAAATTTTTATACCTCCCATGACTCGTGACATACAAAGTGATTGTCTAGTTGAAAGAGTCCTATCACTCTTATGACTCATCATCAGAAAACTGTTTGAAGTTCTAGTCACATCTCTTAAAGGCTTCATTATTATATAGGGAATGTGAATGAATGGTATATAGGATTTTTTAAAACAATGTTTGCAAGTATTCTGTAAGTCTGAGATTATTTGAAGATAAAACATAGCCAGAAATAGCTTTGCTATCCTTCTGACCCTCAGTGTGCTGTTTTTGAAAGTAGACTGATAATAGTAACAGCAGAGCCTCAACTAGAATATAGATACAAGATATATAGATATCTTAGACCTTTCCACCATATTATAGGTACTTAGTTTCATGCATAGTAAAATACTCATTATGTGTTCATCGAGGATTCAATGTGATTTTATAAGAAATTTTCTTAATCTTGGGGAGTGGGCTAACTAGAGTGAAGTTTTGATTCTTTTCCCTCCTGATGTTGAGCCCCCAGCATGCCTCAAGTTTTCCTAAATGGTATAAAATAGTGGTAAGTATTCAGTATCTAAAGGGATTCAAATTATTTCTTAGAAAATGACTGTAAAAAATTGTGATTATGTTGTGTAATATTTTGGAACCAGTGAACCATTTCAGTGATTAATGTCACTCATTTGTTTCACTGGCGTGTTGTTTCCTCAATGTTTTGAACCATCACAGAATATAAAGCAGCATCTCACAAAACAAATAAAGAAGCCAACTAGCACCACCCCCTCACAATCTAACTTGTGATACAATAGAAAAAAAAATTATTTATTGAAAAAAAAGTCCTGTCTATCACAATTAAAATCATTTTTTGAAATACATCAGTATAGGCAGATGCTATACTTCAATACACTTGTTTTCAGTGCTAAAATGTTTGTGGCGAAAGATATGATGAATGCTGGTGAGTTCTTTGGATCATTTGAGAATGATCAGGATCACCAGGAATGACTTTATTGCAGTAGCAGCCACATCTGAATCATCTTTAAGTTAAAAGGTTCTAAGTAGTGTCCTTTTTTGCATTTTTTCTTAATTATAACTATGAATCAAAAACTTCTAAAATTACAGAGAGCTAAATGTTTTCTAAGAATCATTTAATGATTGTAATAACCAACTCTAGAGGCGGGTATCATCTTTTTTTGTCGGGGAAATCAAAGTCGCCGAAAGATCCCTACTCGTAAATGTTTTCCTTTTATCTGGAAGGCCCCTTACAGATGTTTGAAACAATAGTTCCATAAAGTCTTTTCTGTAGTACTTGAAAGAGGATATAGTAATTTGCTTAAAGTAAATTAAGAAGAAGAAGAATGGTGCTAATCGCACATCAGTGGGTGAATATGGGACAACTTCAGAAAAAGAGATCTAGCTGATAGTGACATTGACCGACGACTGTGTTCCTGCACTTCATGGTGACCAGTGTGTGCTATCAAGTGACTGCCTGTCGGTCTCTGTCAGATGGCCGATTGCAGTGTTGTCTTGCGCTTGTTCCTGTAATTACTTTTGTAATAAGCAAATCTTTTAAAGACAAGCATGTAAAGTATTCTTCAACAACAACAAAAGCTAAGATCCCTCTATTGTTCCTTCACATATTCTACTCTGCAAATTACAAGGAAATGCATAGGATAGGATAGTGGGCCCAAGTGGCTTACAAACAGCTATTTGTCCAGTGAAGCCTTACGCAGAAACACGGACTCTGAGTGAAGCGAGGATTTGGGGGTCGCAGGGAGCCAGAGATGTCAGGCACTCAGTCTTGGCTTCCTCTGGAGTGCCTCTGAATGTCTGTTGTCCCAAACCTCTGGGGAGTGCTTTCTGAGAACTGTGGACGTAGGCAGGAATTGGTCACTGGTAGGCCATACGTTATTAACTTGACTCTTGGTCAGCTGCATCGGCTGGCCAGCAGCGGCTGTCGTTCAACAGGAATGCGTCCGTTGCACAGACAAGTTATGGTCAGGAAGCATCTTTGTCTAATCAATACTGACAATTAGTTTGTGGTATGGGCTCAGACACTTCCATTCTCAATTTCTATATGTGTGTGTAAGGAGAGAAAATTGGGTTAGGTTAAGTCAGAAGCTCCTTCCAAGAACCTATCATTCTGTCATTTGATAGAGTCTAGAACTTTCCTTTTAGGAGGTAAAGAAACAGTCACCGTTATTAATCAGAGAGATTTAAAGTTACATTGATGAGTTCAAACTAGCCAATATAAAACAATTTGAGACAGCTTATTAACAAAATATTTTGGACTTTAAGAGCCAAAATTATTAAGGGACAAATATATATGTGTGTGTATATTAGATTAGATTTTTAAAAGTCCCTGTTTGTAGTTTCATCTAATGTGTGTAAACCAGTAAATTATGCATTTCCTGTTGAGAACGAGAAGTCAGTCCTACTGCTATATTTGATCTTAAATATGTTCTTCCAAGCCGATGTAAGAGGGTGTTAGTTTTTTTCTCATGCTGTATATAAATAAATATTAATAACATGACATTTTTATCTTAATGCCTCCTGTGAAATCTGTATTTTTAATGAGCCAAGCTATGTTCTTAACAGTTCACATAAATTACGTTGGCATATGGTTGAGCATTAAGATTAAAGTGACAAATATTTCCTAATTGTTTATGAGTACAAATTAATACTTTCTAAGTTCATGCTTAAAATGAATTTTTAATATAACTCTGAGGTCATATAGATAGACTTCAGCATATCAAAGAAATATTTTAGTAATTATTTTTGTTAAAATTTTATTTTACTAACCATTTTACTTCATTAAGGTTTATTTTTCCTTTTATAATAATAATGTATTTCCAAACAGTTACAAAATTTTTCAAGCATTTTATATTTATTTGATGTTTGACTATAAAACCCAAATTGGTTTTGCTTTGCTCACAAAGGTAAGGAGAAATTCAAATTTACTCATAATAAAAGTATTAGAGAAACTGTCAATAAATTTACTGTTATAATTGAATCATATGATATCTAAATTGTTGATAATATGATCTGCTCGTTAAACAATGGTGTCTGGAGAAAATGATGGATTAATTGACTGATGGCTAAAGTTTCCCTCAAATATAATGGTTTACCCAGTTTGATTTGATTTGTGTAAAATAACTTTCTCTAATAAACAATTTGCTCAGAGGCAATAGAAGAAATGAATGGTTATCAAACCAAACTTAATTAGTCTATCCTAGATTGATATTACTTGGGGAGTCTTCGTTTTAATTGTGGAGGGCTGGATGCAGAGAGTTTGGTTCATTATTTCTTCCTGTATGAACACTATTGTGTAACTACCTATGGAATAATAACATGTGAATTCATTTTAATAAATGCTTGTAAAGTGAATTAGCTAATTATGCCAGGCTAAAAATGATTCCTTTAATTATTTTGGATATTTAACTGGTACTTCAGTTTTATTATTGTTCGTCTGTAAATGTGATTTGTATTAGCGCTGCCAAACTAATTCTAATGTATAACTTAACAGACAACTTGCACAGTTTTTGTATGCGGATAATGTTCTCTTGTGCAAGAGAAAACGTTATTTCTGGTTTGTATGAAGCTAAAGGTTTAGCACAAATTCAGACCAAAAGAATGGCAGTTTATGTGCAGATCGAGAATAAAAATCCCTCACTATCCAGTGTAGTGATTGACATAATTATATGTATGTGAAGAATGAACATATGTTATTCAGGAGAAGATAAAACTAATGATATTTATTATCTTAAGATAATCTTCAGTTGGCACTTGAAGATACGGGGCAGCATAAGAGATTTGATTACTTATTTGCTTACAAGTTAGAAGCATTTTCTTCATGCCCTCACTCTAACTAGAAGGACGAACTCTATTCATATTTTCAAACAGAAATATTTCTATTAATAACTCATTGTGACTGTCAAGAACAATGATTATTAATCACTTTTGTTTAGCAGACTCATTCTGATTGTCTTTGAAACAATAATGAATGAGAGCAAAGGCCTGTGGTTCTGAAAATACAGAGTATTCTAATTTAGTTTTTCTGGAGTCTGCAATCTAAAACATTCTTTTATAAAAATTAACATATAATGAAGTCACTTTATAATTTTGAGGGGATGTATAGTTCTAGGAATTTTAGCCTAAGTATAGACTCAGCTACTGTCACAATCAGTATGTAAACTAGTTCCAGCATCTAGATAAAGCTTCCTCAGGCTGCTGCAATCTGCCCATATTCCCAGTCTCTGGCCACTTTAGGTTTGCCTTTTCCTAGGCTTTATATAAATGGAATCTTGTAGTGTTTGATCTTTTGAAACTGGTGTCTTCAAACATAATGCTTCTGAGATTCATCCATGTTTTCTAATAACAATAATTTCTTTCCTCTCTGACCCTCTTCAAATTGAATATAACAACACTAATACAAGTTTGTCAGATTAATATAAATGATAGACCCATATAGGAACTTAGTTTCTTTTTGAGTAATTCCCATCATAATTAGAAATTGAACTTGGCCATATTTACTCATTTAGGTTCTGCCTTTTTTAATGTCTGCGAGGTAGTTTTATGGACGCATCACTTTTTGCTTGTCTCCAGCATCGATACTTAGGTTTTTAATTTCTTTTCCATTCAGTGCCATGGTCAGCATTCTAGTGCATATCTTTTCTGCACATATATCTACCAGTAGTTCCAAGAAACAAAATTGCTAGGTAAAAAAATCAACACAGAAAATTCATATGGATTGCAGTTTGCCTGCTAAAACCATTGAAGAATGTGTGTTTCACGCTCTAACTTGACCATCAGTATCCTTCATTGTGTTCTTTTTGTAAATCTAGTGATTGAAAATGTCTTGCTTTTATTTTAAATTGTATTTCACTAAATACTAGGGTGACAGAACTCAGCACTGTTATCTCAAATTTGATCTATACTTTCATTGTAATCCTAATTTTTAAAAAACTCTAGCAGAGTTTATCTATTGATTTTATATTTACGTGTGTGTATATATGTATACATGTATGTATGTATGTGACTTATAGTCTGTAATTAATAGTTTATACCTTAAAGTAGACCCCCTTCACTGTCCAGTCTTTGTATGATAGTTGTATTATGTATTTCATCTACATATATTGACAGTCCTCCAGATTTTCATCATCTGAGAGTGTCAAGTTTTACCTTTAATCATAAATGAATGAATTTTTTCCTCTCTATGCAGAATTCTGGGTTGACTGTCAGTTCTTTACTTTCAGCATTTTAAACACATTCTGCTTTCATCTGACTGTATGGTTTCCAGTGAATATTGCACAATTTGTATTGTTATTCCCCACTGTGTTATGTGCTGTTTTTCTCTGGCAACTTTCAAGATATTTTTCTTGGCCTTTTGTCTTCAGTGCTTTGATTATAATTATGTGGGCATGAATTTCTTTATTTCTTTCAATGCTTTATGAAACTGTGTATCTGTGGGTTTTTTTCAGAATTGGAAAACTGCCATTATGCCTTCTTTTCCCCTTTGTCATTGTGGTACAACTTACATGACATACAATTAAGCATTTTAAAGTGCATAAGTCAGCGGAATATAGAACTTTCACAGTATTAGTCGGACAGTACCTCTTTCTGTAGTTTCAAACATCTTCCATCATTTCAGAAGAAATCCTTATGCCCATTAAGTAACAGCTGTTAACTCTCTCCTTTCCTATCCTTTGGAGATTTTACTAATTTACTTTGTGTTTCTAGGCTTTTCTGTTTTTATATACTTAAAAAGTAATCATACAATATGTGACCTTTTGTGACAAGTTTCTTTTACTTAGCATGCTTTTGAGGTCCATCTTAGTTGTAAGATATATTAGTACTTTATTTCTTTATGTGACCTAATAATGTTCCACTTTATAGACATGTCATTTTTTTCTTTAATAGTTCATGGATATTTGGGGTTTTTTTTTTTCATTTTTAGGTTGTTATGAATACTACTTTAAGCATTCATGTTTAAGTTTCCATGTGAACACAAATTTTCATTATATGTTTATATACATACACACACATATGGAATTGCTCTTTCATATGATAATTCTGTATTTAAGTTTTAGAATTTTTACCCAACTGTTTTCTATAATGACTGTATTATTTTACATTCCCATCAGCAATGTATCAGGGTTTCCATTTCTCCACAGCCTCAAAACTTATTTTCTCATTGTTTATCTATGTAATATATAGTTATCATAGCTAATCCTGCGGGGTGTTTGTGTGTGTGTGTGTGTGTGTGTGTGTGTATGTGTGTGTGTAGTGAGAGTTTACTGGTTTTAATCTGTATTTTCTTGATGATGCTGAACATATTTTTAGGTGGTGTTTGCTCATTTGAATATCTTCTTTGGAGTAATGTCTTCAATATTATGCCCACTTTTTAATTGTTTGTTTTTTTTTTTTGTCTTTTTTCTTGTTGAGTTATAAGAGGCTTTTTAAAATACAGTCTTGATACTAACCACATAGAAACTATATGATTTGCAGATATTTTCTTCCTTTCTGTAAACTTTTTTCCTTGGTATCCTTCAAAGCACAAAAGTTCTTAATATTGTTGATGTCCAGTTCTTTTGTTCCTTGTGCTTTTGTGTAAAATCTAACCATCCTTTGCCAAATCAGAAGTCAGTAATAGTTGCTCACATTCTCTCCTAATAATTTCTTTGTTTTACCTCTAAATTTAACTCATAAATCCATTTTTACTTAATTTTTATGATGCGAGGTAGAGAGTGTTAACTTCATTCTTTTTCATATGGTTACACATTTATCCCAGAACCCTTTGTTGCAGATACTATGGTCTTAAGGCCCTTGTAAAAAAAATAACTATCCATAAATTTCTGACTTTCCAATTCTGTTCCCATGGTCTATTCTATGACCTGAATGTTTGTGTTCATTTTCATATGTTGAAATCCTGATCTTCCAAAGGTGATAATATTAATAGATGGAAACTTCAAAAAATATTTGCATTGTAAAGGTACGTCATCCTCCTGAATGGAGTTAGAGCCTTATGAAAGAGATTCAGGAGTGCCCACCTCTGTACTCTTCTGTCATACGGTATTTAGCAAGTCTACAGCCTGAAACAGGGTTCTCTTCTGACCACACTGGCATTCTGTTCTCAGACTCCCAGCCTCCAGAACTATGAGAAATAAGTTCCTGTTTTTATATGCTACCCAGTCTGTGGTATCTTGTAGCAGCCTGAAGACTAAGAAAATCTATTTTTATGCCATACTAGACTTTTGACTACTGTGACTTTCAAGTAAGTTTTCATATCAGGAAGTGAGTCCTCCTATTTTTCAGTAACATTTTGACTATTCACAGCTCTTTGTGTTTGATATGAATTTTTAAATCTTTTCCATTTCTGCAAAAGAATAAAATTAGATTTTGGTAGTTATTGTGTTGAATCTTTAGGTCACTTTGGGGAGTATTGTCATTTTCACAACATTGTCTTCTATCTCATTGTCATGGGATGTCTTTCTATTTAATTTAATAATTTTTTGGCACTGCCTAATAATTTTCAGTTTAAAAATCTTTCACTTCTTGGTTAAATCTATTTTTAGATATTTTAGTCTTTTGGATTCTGTTGTTAAAGAAATTGTTTTCTTTATTTCTTTTTTTGGATCCTTCATTGTGGTATATAGAAACTTAACTAATTTGTGTGTGTCGATTGTGAATTTATCTTTTCTAATAGATTTTTTGTAGACTTACGTGGCTCGTCTGTATAATCATGTCATGTATATTAAAACTTGTAAATAAATTTATTTAGTCTTTTAAAAATTATATAAGTAGCAAAAGGAAGAGTTACATACTGCCTAAAAAAAAAAAAGATCAATAATGCTGTGTGTTGCAGATAGCCCTGCATTGCTTAGCAACAGGGATTCATTTTGAGAAGCATGCTGTCGGCCAGTTTCAGCACCGTGTGGGTGTCACAGAGCTTAATTACACAAGCCCAGATGATACAGCCTGCTGGACACCCCGCTAGACAGCTGGGCTGCATAGTATATCCTATAGGAATCACCATTGTTGCTGCAGTCTGCTGCTGACTGGAACTTCCTTACCTGACAAAGGACTCTATGCCTTTGCTTATCTTCCCAGAGCTGTTGTTTTTTTCTCATGTAGCTTTCAGTGACGGCCTAATACCCTTTCATTTCAGCCTGAAGAATGTTATTTATTGTTTCTTGTTGAGTAAGTCTACTAGTGATGGATTCCCTCTTGCTTTTTAGTTTTTAAAAACGGATGTCTTAATTTTATTCATTTTTTTAAGAGCATTTATGCTGGATATGGAATTCTTGGTTGACATGTTTTTTTTTCTTTCAACATTTAAAATATGTGATTCCACTACTGTCTATCCTTCATGGTTTCTGATAAGAAATGAGATGTTAATCTTATTGAGGATCCCTCATATGTGGTGAGTTGTTTTCTCTTACTGTTTTTTTCAAGACTCTTTCTTAGTCGTTTTCTTTTGATAATTTGGTTATAATGTGTCTCAATGTGGATCTCTATTAGTTTATCCTAGTTCAGATTCATTGAGTTTCTTGGATTTATGTCTTTCATCAGTGTTAGGAAGTTTTTAGTCCTTATTACTTCCAAATTTCTTTCTGCTCTTTGCTCTCTCTCTCTTTTACTTCTTGGACTCCCATAACACATTTGTGATTTGCCTGATGGTTCCTCAAATGTTCCTTAGAGGCTTTTCCTTATTTTGTTAAGAACTTAAGTTTCTTTTGTTATTTCCATGCAGCCAGTGACCTGACAGAGATTGACTTGAATACCTGGATACATCTAGTTAAGAAATACAGGTGTTATGTTGTACTAAATTCTTTCACCAGAGACCATCTAGGAATGTGCTTCCATTTGAGGAGACTGAAGGGGAGTCAGCCTGTATGCTAACCTCTCAGTGAAACATAAAATCCCAATTTTAGTAGACAGAGTCTCAATTATAATTGCTGAAAACAGCAGTCTTTGGCCTCTGTTGCTTCCTGCTGGTGCAGTTCTGTGGTTTGAAGTGGCAGATACTTTGAAAAATGCTGAAATTTACCATCTTCTTACTTCATCATGCATTCCCCTTAATGCTTCAAGTATTCAGCTAGCTGTCAGATTTCTGAAATAGTTTTTTCTGATAGTACTTAGCAGTTTATAGTTGTTTCAGTGGAGATAACCAATTTCTGGGAGCTTGCTATAACACCAGCTTCTGTGATATTACTCAGTTGTCTCTTAAAATATTTTAACTTAAGCTAGTTTTATTGAGAGACCATTGCATCATAACATGATATAGATTTAAAGTGTCCATCTTTGTAAGTCAACATCTGTATGCAAAATACATTGTTTGCCACCATTTTAATTCTTCCTTTGCCATTTTTTCTGTATCACATTGTCTTCTCAAACTCCAGTGAGCCTTAGGGACCTGTGAGACCTTTTGTTACTTTCCCACCGATTTTCCGAGGCTCTGTTTATTGAAGTTTTATTTCCACTTTCCCACTTCTATTCAAATTGGATAATTTCTGTTTCTCTTTCTTCACTTTCATTGACACCTTTCTCAGTCAGTTCGGTTCTGCTATTGAGCCCATCAATTTTTAATTTCGTGGACATTTTATTTTCTAAATGTTTCTGTTTGATTCCATTTTATAGCTTCTATTGTTTTATTGAGAATGTCTGTCTTTCAGTTAGTTTCAAAGACATTTCCCTTACTTGTGGAAACATGGTTATAACAACATTAAAGTCATGATAATTCCAATATCCATGTTATCTTCGCAATGTTATTATTTTTTTCCTATAAAGATTTTCTTTGTTCTTTGTATGAAAGGTGATTTTGGATCAGATCTTTGGCATATTGAAAGTCGTCTGATGGGAGTCTAGGACTTTTTATTGAAACCTTCGAGAATATTAACTTGTTTGTCTTAGCAGCACCTGTTAGCTTTAAGACATAGTTCTACCCCTTCTCCTGTGGGCTGGTAGCAGTTTAATTTTCAAAACTCTTTGTAGTGCCATCAAGATGTTAGTGGCACATTTGGGACCTGGCCAGTGGCTAAGTCCAGTAAGGTTCTCAAATCTTTAGTATGCCATTTAATGCTAGATGTATACACATGCAGACTGTCATTAAATCCAGGGGCTCACGTGTCAGTAAGACAGCTTTTTCAACTTCCCCCTTTCCCTGACAATTTGGTAACTTTAATGTTCCCCCAAATTCCTTTTTATAATTCTCTGGAGTGGTGGGGCCTCATATAGATGACTGCTTCTGCTTGTAGGACTGCAGTGCAGGAGCTAGAACAAAAATCAATAGGAATCTGCCCCTCCCTCTTAAGTCCACCGTTCCCTGGTCATCAAGAAGGACTTTTAGGCCTCTTCCCTGCCCGCATGCTGCTGCACCCCGTGGCATTGGCTGGGCACACAGACAGAGTGGATAACAACAACAAAAAAAACAGGGACTTCCCTGCGTTCACTGAGCTTTTAAGATCCCCTCCCGCCTCTTGCACCTTCTCTTAAAAACCCTTTCCACCTCTAGTACATTTTACGAGGTTTAGGCCGCCCTATATTCTAGCAAGGGCAATATTGTAGAAGTCTAATAGGAAGCTAACTGTTCTCTTCTCCTGCCCTAATCTTCCCATCGTTCTTTACTTTTCAAAGTGTTCTGATAGCTTCCTCCTGCTTTCTGCGCAGGGCTTGCATTGGTGTTGAGTGGGAGAGACAGGGTGTGGTTTGATGATTTCATTTCGCCAGTATCTAGAAGCTCCTGAAGCCATTCTTCCTGTTAGGCTTTATGCCCCCTCCTTCAGAAAAAGCACGCTTGGTTTCTAATACTGTTCAGCACCGTAGTGTGTGCATTTACTGATTGATTTTTCCACCCAATGTTGTGGGTGTTAAAAAAAAACGGTTATCTAATAGGAATATGAGTACAATTTATAAGTTGATGCTGGAAGTTTATTAGATTGCTAATTTTAGGTATTAATGTCCGCAAGGCCAAGCTCAGAAGCTCTTAGATAAATGTATAAATATATTATATAGTGTTTGCTTAAAAATGAACACATTTGATTCAATTTAATATTCTGAAAGTCTGCAAATTTCAAGAATATCTCTAATTTTAAAATTGATTAAGTTGGATGCACAGTCATGCAGATGTGCTTCAGATTGTCATGGAAATGTGAGATGTCACCTTCCTTATAAATCCCCTAGGATCTGGTACTAAGCCAGGGATCTTTCCTTGGTCTGAAATTTCATTAATGTTTGAATTTAGTATTTTGGGTTTCTAAGAGACGATGTGTCCTCAACGTAGGTAGATGACACCCCATAATTCAACATATTTTCTTGGCATCTGCCTTTCTCTAAGAAATCAGTTCTTGATTATGTAGAAATCATATTTATTTAACCTTTTTGTCTATTCTAGCTCCATGATTACCACTGAGAAGTTCTACAGTTTTTTAATACACCATTAATTCGGACTACTTGATCCTAGTACTCAGTTTGGTTAGCTCATCCTTTACTGGATACTCATATTGTACTAAACCCTGTGTTAGTACAAAGGGAATAAGATTTTATGTCAAATCCCGACGAAATCTAACAAGTGAGACAGGCACAGAATTATAAATAGACCATACAACACATACCATGCCTTTAAGATAGGATGCTATAGAAAAGGAGATGATTTATTTATGGGTCAGATATGGGGAATAGGTTTGTGAATTAAATTCTGAAAAGCCATAGAAGAAAATGGAAAATAAAGTCAAAGTAATTTTGAAAAAAAAATGATGATAGAGTGATGCAATCAGAAAGATAAATAAGAAAGGTAGATTTACCATGATGTTATTGAAGCTTACCCTTTTAAAAAGAGACTATTAAATCTGAACCTGCCCTTCTTATTAAATAGGCAAAAGATAAAAAATATCATTTTCAAAAATCTAAAGCAAAGTGAGAACCCTTGCCAGGGTGATAAGAAATTTCTGTAAGATGACTTTTAAGTTGAGCGTGTTGATGTTTCTCCTTTCTGTCTTTACAAAACAAAATCAAACAAAAAATTAACCCACGTTCTGTCAAAAGCCAGGCAGGTTCTATATATTAGAAAACTGAATTCCAATAGAATAGATTACCTTCATATGTTCGTGTTGGTTGGCTACTTCAGATGAAATAGTTCATTCTAGCTGTTTTGTAGGTGAGAAAATGGAGGAAACAGTACAAAATTAATATTGTAAAGAAAACAAATCTGATTTCCACTTTTGTCTCCCTATAAGAGATGAAGCTAAATTTCCTTCTCGTTTCGTGTAGGCTGGTAATTACTTAGTGATTTGCTTCCCAAGAGTAGAGTCTGGAAAGGAAAAAAGTACTAACTTTGCAGGGAAGAAACTGGGCCCTCTCTGCTCTACTCATGTGATCAAGAGATCAAAGTTAAAGTCGCCATTGAGGGTCGGGTGGTACACATTTATGGCATCTTCCTAGAGCCTCATGTATGAGAAAATACCACATACACCCACACTGAAGGAAAGTCTGCAAATTACCTGACTAGCACTCCGTGGGAGCGGCAAGGACAGAAAAGACACAGGAAGTCTGAGTCACAAGATGGAGAGACTCAGGAAACAGGACAATAACATCCAAGTGCAGTCCTCAGCTGGATCCAAGGACAGATGAAGGGTAACTGGCGAAATACAAATAAAAACGCAATTGAATCAATAGTGTTACTGTATCAATGTTAATTTTTTAATTTTGACGAATGTAGCTTGGTGTTATATAAGATGCTAACATTAGAAACTGCATGAATGAGATCTAGGAACTCAAGTTGTCCTGTCTTTACAACTTTCTTCTAAGCTTAAAACTATTCCAAGATAAACTGCTTCTTAATAAATATGTATTCTATCCAAATATATATTTATGTAAATAATTATCTGTTTATTGATCATCCTGCTACTTCATGCCTTTTTACAGTCTTGTCTGTATGTCAGTTTGGTTTACTTTTTACATGTCGTTAACACTGCAAAGATGTGTTTTAGGCTCTGTGTAATCAAGGAATTTGAATTTAACAGCAGTCTGGCCATTGGTTGCCGTTTGTTGAATTTTAGAAAAAGACACATATATTAGTTCTGAGTTTAGGCTCAGATCTTTGAGGGTGTGATTATACTTTTTTTATCTGTTCAAATAAAGCCACTCTTCTTAAATTGAAGACATTTTGTTGCTAACGTACAGTTTAGTATAGGTTTTAGAACCAGCCTTTGGTTTGAATCCCAGCTCTTCTTCTAATCCGTTTTTTGTTATTTCAATCCCCGTGTGTGTAATATATTACCTATCTCATCTTTGTAAGTTATGATGATAATCTGCATAAGATACCTTGTTGAAAATATGATAACATAAATCTCTTTATATATTTTAATTCCTTGTCTGGGACTCCAAGAGGGGAAAAAAATCTTTCAATCTTAGCAGCTTAATGTAATGGAATAATCTCTAAGGATCTCGTCTTGGTGCCTAAATTCTATTTCCATCTGATAAAAGACAATCTTTAACATTGAAAATTCACAGTGTAAAAAAGAAGCTTCATAGGAATGTGCTCAAACAATGTTACCATCTAAATATAGGTAACAATTTTCAAGTTAAAGAAATAAACATCAGAGTATCTAATACAGAGATGACTAGCTCAATAGTATTTTCCAATTTTGTCACTGTGAAAATTCACTTCACTGTCTTGGATCTAAATATCTTCTTGTGGATGAACTATAACTACTAATTTCCCTTGGATGCACCAATTTTTCTTCCATTCATTATTAAGTATTGGCTTCAAAGAATCAAGATGTTCTGTGTCCCCGGATTATTTGCCAAAGAAAATGACAAGAAGAGGTGTTATATGTGTTAAGGTTGGAATTCCGGATGCTCTTGATTGTCAAAATAGATGAAGATTGTTAAATCTGCTGGGAGTGAATTTGTAAAAGTGATCAGACATCAAATAATGTTTCTTGTAAATGAATTGGCAGCACCTAATATTCAGCCTACTATTAAGAGTTAGATACGTTTTTGAGAAGGGATAGTGTTTGGGAGAAACTCCCTTCATTGCCCATTTGGTCTGTGCAGCTCATCTCTGGATTCTTTTCTGCTCATGACTGTGAAACCTGGAGTGTGATTTAAGGTTTATTCACTCGGTATATACTACCTAGATATGGATCTGACACAGACTTCATCACACAATGCCAGCCTTCCAAAAGGACAGTCTCGTGGGAAATGACAAATATATTAAATAGTTAAAATGTTGTCTAATTTTATTTTAAAAGCATGTGGTACCTAACTCAAGACTTGAATTTCAGATGCAGGAATACCAAGAAAGGTATTGAGTGCTACTGGACAACTTGAAGGAGGTGCGGGAGGCCTTGAGAAATGCAACTTTAAAAGCACCCAGAGTGCGCCCCCCCCCCCCCCCGTAGCTCAGGCAGCTGAGGCGCAGGCTCTGAAAGCTGTGGACCCAGATTCAAGACCCAGGGCTGAAAAAAAAACGTTTAAAGCATGGAACACATTTACTTATTACTCTTAGTATGGCTGATATAGTTAATGCAGATATAGTCATCTCTTTTCCTCTAATATCTTTCAAGTGAATTTTTCCTAGTATCCTTATGTATACATGGATTTGAATGTAATTGAAATTAGTATTGATACTCAAAATACCCTCTTTGATCCATGGAAACCTCTTCAGATTGGATTCAGCTCAAATTCAGCTTCTCCTGAACTCCTTTGTCACAAACCTAGTGGTGTTCAACATCTTCTTGGCTATCTGGTATGATGATATTCCAAGTATAATCTTACTTATGTCCTGCTACAGATCTGCAATCAGCCATTTCTTCTAAAAGGTCTTTTGAGTGCAAAATGGTTTCATAGACCATAGTGTGGGTTCTAAGAATTTGCTTTATTTCTGAAGTGGTCCTTAATTTCTGGGCAAGTTCAGTGGACAGAGCTAAGATAATTAGTAGGTAGGTGTGGGAAAGTATACCTTATATTGGAAAGTAAAATTAATAGATCATACTAATCTTGGGATAGAAATTCAGTCCTTCATCAGAGCCCCAAGCCCCAGTTTTCAACTACATCAAAATAGTTACCTATTACTTGATCACAAAATATGCACCCTGTAATCTTAGAATAACAATATCAACTTTGTTATTAACAACCATATAATTATAGGAAACAGTTTACCATTTTAAAGTTGTTTTTGTCCTTAGTATATTCATCCCATTAGAGTCAAATTACTGTTGGACATTTAATCCTTTTTAAAAAAACAGCTTGATTATGTAGATAAATAATATCCATTGTAAGGACATATGTATAAATACCCTTTTTATGCATCTACCACATTTTATACATTCAGCAGTTGGCAGACAGTAGGATTGCCTCAACTTTTGACTATTTGGAATAATGCTGCTAAAATTCATGTCCAAGTTTGTGTGTGGATGTGTCTTTTCATTTCTCTAGGTGTGGAGCTGATGGATCATATTGTAATGCTATATTGTAGTATTTTGAGAAACTGACAGATTGTTTACCAAAGTGGCTACTCCATTTTTCATTCCCACCAAGAGTGTATGAGGCCTCCTTTTTGTCCAAAACTTTGTCAATATATATTGTCACCTGTCTTTTTTATTGTCACACTAGTTGGTTTGAAGTGGTATCTTACTGTGTTTTTTACTTATGTTTGCCTGGTGGCTGATGATATTGAGCATCTTCTCATATATCATTGGCCATCTTTCTTTAGAAGATTTATATTCAGATCCTTTTCTGTTTTTAATTTGGGTTGTATTTGTATTTAGTTATAAGAAGAGTTGTTTATAAATTACAGATATGGAGCCTTAGATTCTTGATTTTTAGAATCTGCTTGTCAGTTTCTACAAAGAAGTCAGATGGGATTTTGACAGGGGCTTCAATGAATCTGTAGATTAAGTAGGATGGTATAAGAACTTTTAATCTATGGGATGTATTTCCGTTTATTTAGGTCTTCTTTAATTTCTTTCAATGATCTGTAATTCTTAGAATATAAGTTTTATACTTCTTGTGTTAATTTTATTTCTAAGTATTTTGTCCTTTTTATTGCTATTGTAAATGGAAGTGTTTCCTTAATTTCATGTGTATTTTGCCCTTTGCTCTAAAACTACAGTTGGCTTTTTTATATTGATCGTGTGTCCTGCATCCTTATTGAGCACATTTATTAGTTTTAATAGTTTTCAGTGGATTCCTTTTCTATACACAAGCTATGTCATCTGCATAAAGCAATTTATTTAATCTTTATGTTACTAGTGCCTGTCAGTAGTAGTTAGGGATAGCTGTGTTTTCCCTTTGTGTTTTCTTCTCTAGTTCTTTTTTCTCCTGACAGGACTTCCTTCCTTCCTTCCTTGTAGCTCATTCACAGCACGTCTTCTCTTTGCATTTGAGTTTCTCTTTACTAACAAAATCGACCTCTGTTTTCCTCCTTGTGTTCTCTCTACTGAAATCTCTATCCTTACGCTTTTCCTCTGCTCGAGTTTACCTCTTCCTTTTTCTTACACTTTCTTCCTCTCTGGCGCATCTCCTTGTTGCCTGCCTGAGGGACACAGGCATAGTCCTCTAAAGAGATGGGGGAGTCATTTCTGAGTTTGGACTGTGCCTGTTGAGCTATTTCCTTATAGAAGTAATTAGAATGGTCCTTTTAAACTTATTGATATGTTATTTACAAGAACTTGAACGGATTGTCAGTGTTAAATTGGATGCAGTTAAACAAGTGTAGATGTCATTTAACAAGCGTTTTCTTCATTTCTCTTTCAAGTCCACGTGCCTGTTCCCTCAGTCCATGAGACCAACACTTTCTAATTTTCATTGCAGTAGATGAGTGTTACCAGTTTTTTACTTCATACAAATGGAAATGTGCAGCGTGTGATTTCTTAAATCTTTCCCTTTTCCACTCAGCATAAGACTTTTAAGCTCATCCTTGTTGATTTTTAAAAAACACTGGTAAGTAAAAGCCCAGCTTGCTCTCCCTAGAGATAACCTCCATATCCAGATTCTTATATCATTTCAGATAAGTCGAATGTACATACAAATGTAATTGTCTAACATACACGTTCTCCATTTACTTTTTCCCCATATAATATCTCTTAAACTTCATTTTTCCTTAGTACATGCAGATTACTTCATTGGTAACCTTAATTGTCATATGGTCTATATATCCTCTATGTCTATCCTACTGTACAGCTGTCCAATAAATTGTTTAACCTATCATATTGAGTTAATGGCTGTCAGGTTGGTTCTTTTGTTTCTCTGTAATGAGCTTTCTTATATTTGCATATTTGTCCTATTTGCTCATAAGTGCTTTAAGATAACTTATATAAGAGAACTTGCTAGGTTAAAGAATCATACATTTAACATTTCAATAGAAATTGCCAAGTTGCTCTCAAAAAGTGTTCTGTTAAATCAAACCAAAATTGCCTATCTGCTATAAGATTTAGTGGTTGTTTTTTCATATGATTATGGAGACTTTCATGCTTATAGTCCATTAATTTAACATTTATTGAAGACCACCAACAATGTCTAAAAAGTTTTTCCCCCAGTTCTTTCAGGTGAAAATTGTTAGCTCACTGATATTTTAGTTATACTTCTATCATTAGGGATAACATTTTTTCTGTATTTTCCACATGGTTTTCTTTATCTCTTATATTGCCTGGCTATAGTCTTTGCCTGCTTTTCTGTCAGATTTTTGTCTTTTTTATGTTGATTTATAAGAGTTCTTTGTTACATGTTACATACAGCTTTTTCCAGTTCGTTGTTTGTGTCTTGACTTTCTTTATGGTGATTTTTTTTAAATGAAGGTATTCTCTTATTTCCTTATTAGTGTTTGCGTTTTAAAAAGAAAGTATTTTTTCACCCCAAGGAATCCATGTTTAATGGGGAAATTTAAGGCACCCTACAGTTGAGTGGAAAAACTATTTTGGTTGGCAGAAGAGATACAAAGAAATCTGAGGTTTTCATCTCTCAAAAAAACTCTTCCTTCAAAGACCTGTCCCTCCTAAAAGGAGATATTTAATGTACCATCAGTTTTTATGCAGCGGGGATAAAATTTTCTGTAGTTCTCAATATATAGCAATGTGTTATGTGTAAATGTAAGTATATATATGTTTTTCCCGTAATGGTGCAGTTAGTTATTTGCGATGTTACAGGTCTGTCAGTCACCTCTATCGATTTTATTCTTAGTGAGGTTAATGGCCTCAGAGAATTGTAATAACTATAACATTGGAAGGGTTTTCATCACTGATTTCAGGACAATTAAGAAATTATCTACCTGTAGCCATCAAAGTAAACAAATAGAGACTTTCCCTTAGAGTAGTGTTAATGTTTCATTTCTTTACTTGAATATTTACTGAGACTCTGACTAAGATCTTAACAGAACAAACAGAAATAAAAGAAGTGAAAGATTTAGCAAGGGACATGCTCTATGGGTACTTTTATAGCAGACTTGCCTTTGGAGTTGCTAATATCCACATCTTCTCAGTCCAGTTCTACACAGAAAGTGCTTTCTGTCAGCTGACCTACTTGCTTTACCTATGCCATTTAATCTCTGCTAGGTAGGTCCTATCATCCCTATTTTAAAGATTAGAAATATGAGACTCCAAGAAATAAAATACCTTGTTCAAAGTCATGACTAAATGATAGTTAAAGTCTCCTATTGGTCCCATCAGAGAATAAACTTGTTTATAGTTATGCTCTGATTTCTCTTATCAAGTAAATTCCTGGCTATCTGTCTATGCTTAGTCCATGGGGAACTGACCCCATTTCCTGTCCTCAAGAATGCAGACATGACATAGACCTTGCCAATGAGATCATTCTATTCCCCTGGCCACAGTTACTGGTTTCATGAGACTATGAACCAAGCCAAGTCCAGGTTAATGAGGTTTAAGTTCTGAGACCTGTTGAAGCTATTTAGAAAGAGAAGTTCTCTTTCCACTGCATTTGTAGCTGGGAGAATGTAAGCCTTGAACTGTTAAATATTAAGAAAACTAGCTTGTGACTGAATGAAAGGAATGAAAAGAAATGTGGAGAGATGGAGGGAGCCCAGATCACGATAATATCTCTCTAGGTCCCGACTCAGTGATCGCCAGGCTTATAAGAACTGGTAATGGTTGTTCTAGATACTGAGCACGTGCTCCCATCCATACTCCCAGCCTAGCTGTTAACGATAATCTCTAACACACTCCCTCACTCACTCTCTCCACTCTGTCCTCTCCTCTCTCTCTCTCTCCTCTCTCTCCCTCCCTTCCTCTCTCCCTCTCTCTCTCCCTCCTCTCTCTCTCTCATCTCTCCTCTCCTCTCTCTCTCTCTCTCCCTCCCTCCCTCCCTCCCTCTCTTCTCTCTCTCCTCTCTCACTCTCTCTCTCTCTCCTCATTCTCTCTCTCTCT